>VDFB02270265.1:0-16132 GCA_007258455.2 Sequoia sempervirens | reverse complement strand
CCCTCTCTTACAACTCCATTATTTGCAAATAGACCAAAAAGATAAGATCTAATTCATCTATCTACAAAGTCTCCTCTAGAGAATACAATCCTTTCTTATTTTGTTTATCTTTGAGAGTTCTATGTATAAATTTAATGGTGAAATTTGTATGCCTACCCAATTCCTATTAATTTTTTGTCCCATATGAATGAAATATCTTCACAGAGTTACATATCAAAAAATTCCAAACTCTTGTATAAAGTCAAGTTCATTCCTTGTTCCTTTTACTATTCCCATTTACATACACTTCCACATATTTGACCTTATTTCCACATACTCCCAAACATTTCTATTACTAGTAATTTATTATGCTTATCATTGCACCAATTTGCACACATTCATGCTCCACCTTGATATATATTCTTTCTTGACATAGGTTTATCCCATGGCATGCGGATTCACCCTTGCACCATATGGAATTGACCCATAAAATTAAAAAGTTCAAATTCATATTTAGTTAATTCCTCGCCCATTTCATTAGGTATAGTAAGTTGGCTCGATACATGTTTGTGCAATTTATTGTTATGTCTTGATATTCAAAGGCCTTCAAAGTGCATTAATTCTCAATGGATTATCAAGGGAAAATCCTACACATTAGAAGGGTAAACCATTCTAAGAACATTTTGCTTTAGAGGAATAAAATGAACCTTAATTGCATTAAATCCATCTAGGATACCTACATGCATGAGATTACTATATATTTTTCATTCATGACCATAAACTCAATCTAATCAAGGGGATGACTTGGGAGAATATGACCCTTCCAATTTGGTGATATCACCAATCCTTACACACTAATAGAAAGAAATGATTGAAGCGAAAGAGGTCATACATATACACAATCTACCAAATTAGATGTGTGGGTTATAAAATAGGTATACATGCATCAAGGAACTTCCACAGAGCATGGGGTTGACCACACACATTACAAATTTAATCCACATAAAATTTGGAATATATTATAATCCTCAAATAGTAAGTACAATAATTTGCTATATTATCAATGAGTATAATCTACATAACATCATATTATTTTTTATTATAATTCTCACAACTAAATGCACTAGATCTATCCTTCACATATATTATTTAAATCATTCATTCTCCAACTAAATTAATTATACATTTTGTAAAGAAACATTTATTTAATTAATCTAAACTTATATAAAATATATTTATTTCTTTAAAATAATATTAAGGCTAGTTAAAATTTTAAAAATTATCTAAAAATTGAGATGACCATAAAGGTAATACCTTGTAAATAAGGCTTTTCAAGCTCCAAGCACCCCCACCAAAAAGGAGCTTGGGTTTAATATGACCATTCAATATTGTAAACAAATATTTTAAAAATAATTTGATTTTCTTTTAATAGTGTTGTAAAATGGAAAACAAAACCATACTCTCTTAGTGGGGACTCAAATTTGTACAAAGTTTTTGGTAGATTTTTGACTAAAAATAATTTTTATATTAATATTCCTTAGATCTAGGAAAGGATAAAATCCACCATAAAATGTGAGAAAAATGATTGTAAATGTGCCGATAAATGGAAAGAGAATATATACCTATATACTTATAAGAAAACAAATGTAAAAGCATGCCACAAATGCAACTCATAACTTAAGATCCTCGGAGAGGGGAAGGACATAACTCTAAAAGTAAAAGAGATATTTTGTAGAGATGAAGAATGTTTGCAATATTTATTTTTTAGTTATTTGATTATAATAAATATTGTAATAGTTTTAATGATTATTCAAGATATGTAAATTATTTTTTACTACATAATTAATTTATATTTAATATTTTTAGATATAAATATCATAGTTTTATTTTAGTTCTCATCATTCTACCATTCTATGTGTCATTATGTTTGTGTTTGTTTTCTAGATGAAATTATAAGTAGTAGCATTAAAGGTGTAGCCACTCAAAGTCCTCACACTACCATTGAGATCATTATTAGAGAGACACCACTCCACCTACACCATTTCTTATGAGACAAAAATTTACTTGTACCTTGCCTTGATGTAGAGCAGGGAAGCCAACATCCTTCAAACAATCACAACTTGAACAAGCTAGAACAATTTTCCCTTGTTCATCCATTTCTGACTCACCATACCCTTCACAAAGCACTTGGTTCCACAAGCTACGAACACCCAAAATTGCAATCAGGGTTCCAAACTCTTACTAAACCTTCAAACCACTTTGTACATCATAAAAATGACTGATCCAAGCCAAAGAAAGTTACCTCAAACACTGAACTCACACTTTTCCAAATACCCACTCTTAAGAGGCCTATTTGCTTGTAGCATTCCACAAAGACAAAAATGGTTACAACTTTCAAAACATATTGAATCTCCCAAAATAGAACATAGATTCAAGGATCCATTTGGGCCTCCTCAAACATATCAGGAACCCAAATATAATTGTTTTGTAAAGTACCCTTCTAAAACTGTCTGTGCCGCAACAACAGGGCCCAATTAGGCCACAATAGCAAAGCAACTTGGTGAAAATTCCCTCACAAACCACTAAACCTTATTCAAGTGTTCTTCCCAAACTCTAAATGTTGTGAATCAACAACTTCTTCCAAGAGAAACACTCACTAAAGCATCAAGATACAAAACCCTTGTTTTAGGCTTAATTATGCTTACATTGAGAGGGTTTATTGATTCACAACACTCCACATATTCTCTCACCTTAACAAAACTTCAAACATGTCACCCTAGGTCTGCACATGCTTCCTAAATTGATTCCCATCCATTAACAATACATTTGTAACAAATTCCAACTCTTTACCATCACCTTTTGGGCTCAAAACATGACTGTAGTCTGTTAAGGCATCAACAAAAACTTAGCAAACACAACTCCCTACTCTTGGAACCTATACTACCATCTATCCCTACTTAATTTTCCCTATTCCACCAAATTTAAGACTATACTATCAGTGGAATGGGTCATTTGTGCCTTTTGAATGCTATCAAACCCTCCATACAAGGTTTTGACCTATTCTCAGGAAAAAGCCTACAAAATGCTTCAAAGTTTATGAAACTCAACAAAATCACAACAAAATTGAAGATACCTCAGGCCTCCATCACATTCAACAGTTTTTTGAGCAATATATCCCTATACGGAATTGTACATGTCTAGGGAGCAACAAAGTTAACTGGAAAATACAGAAAATTCAGAGCTTTTCATTATTTCCTTCAATGAAGTCTTCAACAACACCCATACATCAAGTTCCTAAAGCATATATAAACTTATCCCTCCTACCACAAACTAACACAACTAACCAAAATTGACTTTTGGGTTACATGACCTTTGATATTCCAAATTCTTGCATTTGCACTTTTGACAACATTACATTTTTGACAACTTTTTACAAGATTAGCAACTTTTGCAAAATGAACTCTAAACTGACCCCATAGGCCTATTAGATTATGAAATGGTCTATTATGACCTTATTTAACGTCATCTAAACTCAAAACACCTAAAACCACCTTAAGACCTCATTTGACCAAACTTGCAAAAGATGAACTTGGTGCCCCTGCACCATGCCTCCACCTCAAGCTTCTAGCTACCAAAGTGGGTGCTCTCCATCTCCTCATGAATCCTCCACATCCTCTTAGTAATATGTTTGAGCCCCTTTTGATTAGGGAAAATTTTCTCAACTAGCACTTACTATTTATCCACATAGATTTGTTCAAAACCAAATATAGGAGGTCCCTAAGGAGGATGAAATGACTATTAATCATGGGTGGGAACTTGTGGATGATGGAAAATACTTGCTAGGTGGTGGATGATATAACTATGGTGGGAATGACCCTTGTGCTAGTACTGGTGTGGTATTTCAGTTTGAGGTTGTTACTTTTTGTGTATTTTAGTTAATTTAGGGTAAACCCACAAAAGTGGTTTACAATTCGAATGAGGAAGGAAAACTTGTAAAAAATGGCCCCATGCCAAAAAAAATCATTTTAGGGGTTCAAATGAACTCATTGGTTCGAACGAACTAAAAAAGGGTTCGCTCAAACCAGGGTTCGAGCGAACCCATTTAATGCATGCACGAACAAAAAACAAATGAAAAACCCTTTTGGGTAGGGGGTTCGACTGAACCCTGGTTCACTCGAACTCCTAGGGGTTCGCTAGAACCCCCCGGTTCTAGCAAACCCCCCTTTTCCCTTATTTTTGACCTTGTTCACAAAAAAAACCTAAATTTTTACTCTTCAAGGCTCGGGTTGAGGATGAAAATGGAGGAATCTTCACAAACCCAACTAGAATCAGGTAGTCCTTTAACGAAAGCCATCCAACGAATATAATTTTAATATGTTTTGGTTTTATTATATATTTGTTTTTTTTACTTTTATTAAACATAGGCTTTTTCATCTAAAAATGAAGGTCTTTGTTCTCAAGACATGTGTGGAAAAATAGCAAATTATCAAAAAAATTTGAAAAATATGAGTGCACTAGATATTGAAGTCCTTGGATCCAACAAAAAAAATTGAATTTCGAAGCATATACAAAAAAAGTTACGCTGCTATATGGTCTGCCATGTCCGACCAATTGGTTTTGACTTTGAAACTTGATTAAAGAAAAAAAATATTCAATAAAAATTATCTAACCAAGTGGAAGCTAATCTAGATAATTTGAGTTACAAATTTAAATTTGAAAGAATTAGAATTTTATCCTTCATGGAAAAAAAGCTATAATGCTATACTTGCAGCTAATTTTTAAAAATGTTGTTTTTTGAAAAAAACTAGTTTTCATGGGAGATGGAAAAAGATGTGCAATCTAATTCCAAATTTTTTTAAAAAAATATTTTTTGAATCTACAGACAAAATGTGACGAGACTCTAGTTTGCATCATCTTCAAATTCCTCACGGTTTAGCCGCTATAGGTGCCCGAATGTGGAGATTTAGTTAAAAATAATAATTTCAATGTCCAGTTTGGCCAAAATTTGTAAACCACTTTTGTGGGATCACCCTTTGGTAACTTAATTATTATTTCCCTTATGAGACTATAGAATTTCAATCAAGGTGATTTTTTTCCCTTTTTGGGGTCGAGTGTTTGATTTTGATTATGGTGTGGCTAGTTTGTCTTTGGGGCATGATCCTTTATACCCACATTTTTTAATATTTGGATGTATGTTTTAACACTTCTACTTTAATCTTTTCATCAAAATATATAATATTATTGTGAATCGATATATTTGGAAACCATAATTATAAAATATTGCTCAAAATTATTTTCTTGTTTGAAATTCCTTATAAATAAAGTCAATTACATTCTAAAAGTTTGATTCTGAAATCTATGAATTTCTAGATTTTTTATTCAAAGATGTGTATATTTGTTCTTCCAAATGTGTAGAATAATCTACATTATTTCTAATTAGAATGTTTTGAACTCTATGAATTTTGTGGTCAAGATTAAATGGTTTAAATTCTAAATGCTTTATTTACATGCTTATATTTAATTGAAAAACATCTTATCATTTGTTTGTTGACTCCAATAAATGAACTTTCACAACAAACATTTTAAACTTAAATTTGTATAATGAGAAAATAACAAACACTTCTACAAAAATCAAGATTTTATGCTTATCTAAGTGCAAGGGGAGTGACCAAAGAGCAAACCCTAAGATTTTATACTTGATCCAAATGCAAGGGGGTGACTAAAGACCACACCCTCATATTAGTGTCATAAGTAGGCTTCATTGGACTAGTGCAACATTAAATGGCTACCTTATTTTCAATACACAAACTTGATTTGTGTTCCCTAAGTTAATGCATTTCACATAAGGCTCAAGATAGGTAAGGTTTATAGCCAAACCTTAGCTCCATGTTTGACAACACCTCAAATGGTGCTCAACTTGATTGGTCCACCCTACCTTGGAATGTCATGTTAAGGGTTCTATAACACAAGTAAAAAATCTTTGCGCAAAAAATTTCCTCCACATTGTTCCATCCAAAATTATGTAGACCCAACATAGTTTTTGTTGTTCACTTTGTCAAGGTCCCAAACACCTATTAGCCAAACCACTAAGGTCTAATTAAAATGCATAGTAACACCAATTGTCATTAGTTTTGTTTTCTTCATCCTTAAAGGGGAAAAGCTCCATATGACTCAAGAAGCACCCCATGAGGTGCAAGGAAATGCACTCTATGAGATAGATTGTGTTACATTATATTGTTTCATTCCTAACCTCAACACAATGACACTTAAAAACTAAATTTTTTGTATTACAATTTTTACATCCTAGGTATAACTCATTTAAATCCTCCAAAGGTGGCACATAACATCAATTATTTGTGCATGACTCCCACACTATGTGACCTTTGTGCTACTTTATATCGCACCTTCATAGTTTATGTAACATCAACATACATGTGTGTGTGACATATATTGGGAAGAAAAACTATCACATAAAGGAAGGTGAACCTTTGACAATTATATAAACCCAACTATTTTATATCTTTTTCTTAAATAATTATCTTATATATAACAATGTTCCTTCCTTGGTGAAGAAAAAATACCAAAGGTATATGCAAAAGACCTTTTGATTCTTGAAAAGAATATGAGGGAAGAAAACTTAGTATATATGGTGTCTCTAAAAGTTTCCCAAGTGCTACCATATCAATTATTTTTACATATATATACTACATTTATTTCTATTAAATGGAAGAGCATTATACTACTATATTGTTGACTTTATGAATAAGGAATGATTTGTGCATTATATTATAGTGCATTTTCCCCATAACATAGTATTGTAATAACTAGGTTATTGTGTTGTTGAGGCCACCAACACATGCTTCATTATGTATAGTATTAGTCCTCATTAATGGCAATATTCTATTGTTCTTAAAAATGATGGATTATATAGCCCTTGTGAACAAGTAGATTATATATCCTTCAATAATAACAAGATTTAGTAGTTTGTAACAATGGTGAGATTTTATAATCCTCAATAACAATTCAAATGTGTAAGAAGGGGAAGAACTTGTTAATGTTGTCATAGACAAAATGTATGTAGCCCTTTGTTTGTAGGGTTAAAGGGCAATAATACTTTAATTTTACTAAAAGTAATGTGTTGGAGGGTCTACTAGCAACTAGGCTATGTCAATCACTTGCTTGAATTGTTGCCATGCTAGATTGACTGAATAAGGAAGTTTGTTTATAAGGAAACAAGAGAATGCGATCCAACAATCTTTTTTAGCTAGAACAAGATAGTAATCAAAGAAATTACAAAATGCAATCCAAGAGTCTTTGACTAGAATAGAATAGCATCCAAAACAAAAGTATTTTTCAAACGAATGGAAAAATATTAAAGAAATAACATTTATACTATGATGCAATTTATTTATTGCCTTGATTCCTAATTATAATAATAAATAATATAATATTTATCTAAATAAACTCACACAAACTATCAAAATATTTTCACTCATTCTCTTCAATGCTACAATCTTCGAATCTACCCCAAAAATGAATTGCATTTTGATCCACGAAAACATTGTTTACTTAAATTAAATGAACAATAACATTCTTCACTAAATTATATTGAATCCACAAAAGCAATAAAAATTAATTATCTAATATTGAACAAGCACCATTGTTGGCCTGCATTTATTGTAGAAATAAGAGAGCAATTTTAAAGCTGGATATATTCAGCGATTATTAACGAAATCTGAAATCCGCTGAATAAAACGCGGAGTGCCTTCATACTGAGGAAGCATGACGTGGTAACTGTGGACCCCACTTTCCTCCACCATTAATTCCGCCTCCCTCCCCAAACTCTTCAGGTACTCATAAAACATCACCCCTCTCTCGTAAAGCTCATCGTTTCCTGCTACGGTTACCAAAACCAGCGGTAATTTCAAACCAGGCTTCAGGGCCGAAACCGCCGGATTACAGAATGGATGGTCTCTGGTGGACCCCACAGGGAGAGCTATACTCCAAAGCGATTTGCAGATTTCAGCAAACTTCAACGCCTCTGGTCTTTTCTCAGACTCGGCCATTTCCTCACTCCCAAAGAAGGGGTGAATATCAATCACTGCCTTCACTATCAACGGCCTCACGTCCATGTCAGCAACTCGCAGTCCGACGTGGTAAACGATGTTCGCTCCGGCACTCTCTCCTGCCAAAAAGCCCCGGGAAAAATCAACGACGGACGGCGACAGCCACTCCTCCGGCGCCTCTGCCCGCTCAGCGGCATGCTTTGCGATCCATTCGACGGCCTCCGTACAGACATCGTAGGCCGCTGGCAGCCGATGCTCCGGTGCCAGCCTGTAATCCACCGACACTATTATTATGCCGGCGGTTTTACACAAAGCGTGAAAATAAGTGTGGAATTCTACCCAGGCTGAGGAACAAACAGTGAATCTGCCCCCGTGAAAATGGATCAGGACTGGCAATTTTCGAGAAGTAATTTCCGGCATGAATATGCGAACCCAGACGCCGGTTTCCAGATTTATAATGATATCCTTAGATGCAACGCCGTCTGTAAAGTTTGAAGAGGCAGGCGTGGTGGGATGTGGAAGGCGCAGCACAGAGCCATCTGAATAGATCTTCAACTGCCCTTCTATTTCTCCCACAAATTCCATTCCTACGCTTTCCACAATAACTTGTATCTGTGTAATATGTAGAGAAAAATCTGTAGCCCTGTACTTCAGCACAGCCGATCGGCCTAATTATTATTTTTTAATTTTTATGGATAATAGTATAAGATAAAATATAATTTGTAAGTTTATATTTATATTTTTACACTTTAACTTTTATTGAGGATAGGTTAGGATAAGATATTATTTATAATTTTATATTATATTTTTTATATATTTTCTTAATTTTTATGGAGGGTAGGGTAGGTGAGTGGAATCTGAAAGTAATTAGGCTATCCTACCCTCCCCTCCATAAAAATTAAGAAAATATAATATAAAATTATAAATAATATCTTATTCTAACCTATCTTAAATAAAAATTAAAAATATCATATAAAATTACAAATAAAATAAGATATCTCTTAAATATTTTACTATCTTCTAATAAACAAAAAATAAATTTTTCAACAAGTGTCATATAGTGGTTAGCAACGAGTCGAATGGGATGCATGATCTTCCTATGTTGCAAGACTATTTCTAGGACTGCTTGCCCTATCTCTAATGTGCACGGTGCCAAATCAATGTAGAATGGTCCTCAATTTCAGTCAGTGGAGCTCAGTTAATACTTTGCCTTTTATAGAATGGCTGGTGTGAGCTCTCTATGTCTTTCATAGAGTGTGTGCCCAATAAGTACAGGGTTACGTTTGAGCTCTATGTTCCCTCAACTCAAGACCAAATTGGCGTAAATGCATGTAATCCTAAATGGTTGCGGTCTGAGGAGTGCCCATGCTTAGTGAGGAGTACACCAAGTGCATACTCTAAGGCACTTGTCTTGATCTCAAAGTTTTGCTACAAATATAGAAAAACAATGATTAGTGTTGAATAGAGTGTCTACTTCAGTCATGCAAATGGTCATTGTTGTGCCTCTATTGGTATGACCTTTGCTTTAGCTTGTCCTTTCGTTGCCTAGTTTAGAGGGCTGCACAATGTGAGAGAATCAAAGCACACATATTCAGTAAAAGTTGGCTTGACCCAAGAAATTCTTGAGTTTTATGAGACTTTTAGGGGTTCACTAGATGTTTTTAGTGACTTGGATCTTCTGTATGTTTAGATGTACACCATCTATGTCAAGAATGTAGATGAGGTACTAGACCCTTTCTATCTTGTTCTATGTAATCTACTTTTTTGGTGAGTTTCATCAAGTGGAACATATTTTGGAATTCTTGTTAAATATGGTAGATAAAGTTTAAAAGGTGGGGGCAAAAAATTTTGATGTGTGAACTGAAGTATTTTCATTTAGATGATATATTTGTTTCGTACATTTCCACTGCTTTATCAATTGAGCATATCCAATTCTACTACAAACAATTGAAGTAAGGTTTATGATATTATAATCTATGGTTATTCTAAATTGAACAGTGTAATGAGGAAGTGACAAAGTGTTGGAGGTAGACAAGAAGTATAATGAGATACACCGACCTATTTATGAGAAGTACAATGACATTATTCAAACAATCCCTATTTTTGGCTCATTGTTGTATGGTACCTTTCTTGTTTGTTTGAGAAATATGCTTTATTCTTCC
The DNA here is from genome assembly GCA_007258455.2 of Sequoia sempervirens. NCBI lineage: Eukaryota > Viridiplantae > Streptophyta > Pinopsida > Cupressales > Cupressaceae > Sequoia > Sequoia sempervirens. Next base: position 5,925 of record VDFB02270265.1, on the reverse strand, counting down.
AAATGAGAAATTATAGTCTTAGGTTAGATTCTTATCCTTTTTTGGTGATGGTCCTTACTGGCATTAGCAGTTTGATCTCGTTAACATTGGTGCCTACATTGAATACTCAAAAAAATTGGGATTTTTTATACACAAATAATGCACCACCAAGTGTCCATCATTGTTTGGCCTAGAGAAGTGTAGCCACTAGGTTTAATTAGTGTAAGAGTGGTTATTTTGAAGAATTTACCCAAATTGTAGGATATAATCAGTGCCAAAGAGTTGAAGAATTTTAATATCTACATCATTCAGGCTTTGGAGGTATATAAAATAGCATTTATAAATGACAAGGGTTCAGTGCCACACAATTATATTTTTTAATTTAAAGATAGAAACATTTCTTCCATCCTTGAGAATGAGTTTCTAAGATTGACTATAATTATAATTTTAACTAGATCTTCTTTATATAATGTATTATGGTTTAATGCTCTTGTAAAATTTAATTATTGGTATTTCTTCTTTTTTTCTTAAATAAACCAAAGCATATTAGTAAAGTCCACACTATTAACTAGGAGAATAGAATGACTATAAGATTGAGGAGAAACCAAAATTTTCTTTAGTTGAACATGAGCCCGGTTATTTATTCTTTAATTAAAATTCACCAATCTTGACAATAATTTGTATTATAAGTGGTCTTCTTTTAGTAATATATTTGGCTTTAATGTTCCTATGGATTTGAACTATTGTAAATTTTGTTTTTAAAATATTCATAGAGTGTTGTTGGAGTTTCCACTATTAAGTGGAGAATAGTTGATGGGACCGTTTGAGATGTAGATGCAAATCCTTTTTCCAATTTGATTGGTCCTACCTACCAATGCAATTAATGAAGTTCATATAAATGAATATAATGAGCCCATGTCATCACTAAAAAATGTCACAATTGTCAAGTGTAGTCATCACATGCAATATGGCTCAAAGCTCCATTAGATGGGGAAGTATATTGATTCCTCTTCATCTGAACGAGGAGAATGGATAAGAATAGATTATGTGCAACATTATTTTGTTGGATCTTATGCATCTAATTGTAAGGAAAAGAAATGTGTATAGTTGATGGACCCATTTGAGATGTAGACACAAATCCTTTTTCCAATTTGATTGGTCCTACCTACCAATGCAATTAATGAAGTTCATATAAATGAATATAATGAGCCCATGAAATCACTAAAAAATGTCATAGTTGGCAAGTGTAGTCATCACATGCAATATGGCTCAAACCTCCATTAGATGGGGAAGCATACCAATTCCTCTTCATCTCAACAAGGATAATGGATAAGAATAGATTATGTGCAGCATTATTTGCTAGATCTTATGCATCTAATTGTATAGTGTAGTCATCACATGCAATATGGCTCAAAGCTCCATTAGATGGGGAAGCATACTAATTCCTCTTCATCTGAACGAGGAGAATGGATAAGAATAGATTATGTGCAATATTATTTTGTTGGATCCTATGCATCTAATTGTAAGGAAAAGAAATGTGTATAGTTGATGGACCCATTTGAGATGTAGACACAAATCCTTTTTCCAATTTGATTGGTCCTACCTACCAATGCAATTAATGAAGTTCATATAAATGAATATAATGAGCCCATGAAATCACTAAAAAATGTTATAGTTGGCAAGTGTAGTCATCACATGCAATATGGCTCAACCCTCCATTAGATGGGGAAGCATACTGATTCCTCTTCATCTCAACAAGGATAATGGATAAGAATAGATTATGTGCAACATTATTTGCTAGATATTATGCATCTAATTGTAAGAAAAAGAAATGTGTATAGTGACCTTGAATAAATAAAACTAATGTAGACTCCTACACATTCAAAAGTAGTGTTGGCCAACTTTATCAATGGATCCAATAGTAAACAAGGATCACTTTCCTCTATGGATTTTTGAACTAAGGTTGCCTCAATGGTCTTAATAGTCTTTATGTTAGTTAAAATACTTTTACTTTATCTTTTTAATTCTACAAATTATTTAAAAAATTTCATATAGTGTCATTTATACACACATATAAATAAAGAAATACATCCTCAATGAAGGATATGCCAATACCCTAGTACAATTAGAACAAGCTTGGAATTGTTAGAACATGTACATTTGCAATAACCTTAAATAAAAGGGACCTACAAATGAGACAAAAGCAAGGCCAAATATCAAATTAGTGGAAAGGGTTCTCACAGATTGTTTGAAGTGGGCATACTTGGGACTCAAGAGATCAAGCTAAAATAGATAATGATGCAAGAGAGGATGTAGAGGAAAAAGGAACAAAAATATATGATAAGATCTTCTTAGACATTGGCTTTGACCAAATTAAGTTCCACATAAAATAATGTTGCACCACCAATAAACTATGCAAATGATCTAAAAAAATGAATTAATAGGGAATGGTATATTTATCAAGGTACAATGCAGATAATGCCTTAAAAATCCTTACATTGTAACTTGTGGATTATTGAGAACCATTACCAAGCATGCAAAAAAAATAGTGTAGGCTCATATCGTATTCAAAATAATGTAATAAGGCCCAAAAGTAATTTGCATCTTATAATATATATTTAATATAATACAACTTAAATTATATCCCTCTCTACATATTTATCTCTCCCCCTCTCCCTCTCCTCTTACTCTCTCCCTCTTCCTCTCTCATTAGATCTCTCCCTCTATATATTTATATCTCTCACCCCCTCTATCTTTCCCAAGTTATAATTATCTCTCTATCTCTCCTTTCTATCTCTATCTCTTCCTCTTTCTATCCCCGTCTCTCCCTCTCTCAATCTCCCTATCAATCCATATTTTTATATCTCTATCTTTCTCACTCTATCTATCCTCTTTCTCTTTCCATGTATCTATATCTATCCCTCTTTCTTTCTCTCAATCTATCTCCCCTATTTCTCTCTCCCTCTCTATTTGTCTATGTCTACTTCTCTTTGTTTGTTTGTCCCTCTATCTATCTATCCCCCTTTCTCTCTCCCTCTCCCTCTATATCTCCTTATATCTCTCTCTCTATCACTCTATCTCACCCTTTATAACTCTCTCTATCTCTCCCTCGTTGTATTCCTTAATATCTCTCTATATATTCCTCTATATCTCCCTATCTCTCTATCTTTATCTCTCCCTCTACTTCTCTCTATATCTCTATCTATATCTCTCTTCCTCTCTCCCTTTATCTTCCTCTCTCCCCTTCTATCTCTAAACACTCCCTCTCTCTATCCATCCATCTCTCTCCCTCTCTCTCTTCCTAGACCTCTATATCTAATTATCTTTGCCTCTCTATTTATCTTTGCCTCTCCCTCTCTCTATTTATCACTTCCTAGCTCTATCTTTATCTTTTTATCTATCCCTCTTTCATTCTCTCCCTCGGCCTTCCTCTCTATATATTTACCTCTTCCTTCTTTATCTATCCCTCTCGAGCCTCTCAATCTTTATCTCTCTCACTCTCTCTCTTTCTCTCCATATCCCTCTCTATCTCTATCCCTATCTTTATCTCCTTACCTCTCTTTGTCTCTCCCTCTTTCTATATCTACCTCTCCCTTTGTCACCCTCTCTCCCTATTGTAGGTATAACATGAGCATGTTGGTAAAGGAGCATGATTATTTTCTCGATTCATAGGTTTTATTTCAATCATGTTTGGATCCTTTCAAATGTATGCATAGTTGATTTGAAGCTATCATTTCTCCATTGAGACCTTTATTGCACAAACAACATCATTTTCTAAATTCACTACCAGTTGACCTCATATATTGCACAAATGTACCTAAAAAAGTAGACCAATTTTTTCCAAATTGACCTTCCACACCTCTTCGACATACCTATTGCACACCAAGGTGAAATTGCTAGTATATTTTTTATATATTTTCTTAATTTTTATGGAGGGTAGGGTAGGGTGAGTGGAATCTAAAAGTAATTAGGCTATCCTACTCTCCCCTCCATAAAAATTAAGAAAATATATAAAAAAATATAATATAAAATTATAAATAATATCTTATCCTAACCTATCTTCAATAAAAGTTAAAAAGTGTAAAAATATAATTTAAAATTTAAAATTATATTTTATCTTATACTATTATCCATAACAATTAAAAAATAAAATATAAAAATATAAAATTATAAATAAAATAAGATGTCTCTTAAATATTTCACTATCTTCTAACAAACAAAACTTGAAATTTTCAACAAGTGTCATATCGTGGTTAGCATGTGCAACTTATAGAATAGGTATATGCATCAAGACACTACCTCAAAGTATGGGGATGACCATACAAATTTGGAATATATTATAATCATCAATAGTAAGTGCACCAATTTTCTATAATATCAATGAGCACAATCTACATCACATCAATATTATTGTTTACTATAATTCCTATAGTAAAATGCATTATCTATCCATCACATATAATTTCACAATTATTAATTTAATTATTCATTCTCCAACTAAATTAATTATGCATTTTGTTTATATGCATTTATTTAACTAGCAATCACACCTTGGTGTGCAATGGGTATGCCAAAAAGTGTGGAAGGTCAATTAGGAAATATTTTGGTCTATTTTTGGATACATTTACACAGTATGTGAGGTCAATTGGTAGGCCATTAAGAAAATGATATTGTTTTTGCAAAAAAGGTCTCAATGGAGAAGTGATAGCTTCAAATAAAGTATACATCCACTTACTTGGATCCAAACATGATTGAAACAAAACCTCTAAATTTGGAAGATAATCAAGTTTCATTACCAAGAGAGACATGTTATGTTTACAATAGGGAGAGAGGGGGCGATAAGGATAGAAAGAGGGAAAGATAGAGAGGGGAAGAGCATACGAGAGAGGGGGGTAAGGAGATAGAGATAGAGAGGAAGATGGAGATAGAGATATAGGTGAATATTGATATGGAGAAGGAGAGGGGTATGAAGAGAAGGAGAGGAGAGATACAAAGAGATAGGAGAGGGATAGATAGAGATGGAAGAGATACAATATAGAGATGGAGAGATAGGGAGAGATAGAAATATAAAGATAGAGATAGGAAGTGATATATATATATATATATATATATATATATATATATATATATATAAATATAAGTAGAGAGAGGGAGAGACATAGTGGTAGAGAGATGGAGAAATAAAAAGATAGATATAGAGGGAGAGATGGAAAAAGAAATATGGAGATATAGAGATAGACAAGCAAAAAGATATAGATGTAGAGGTCTAGGAAGAGGAAATGTAGGAGACAGAGGGATACAGATGGATAGAAAAAGAGAGGGATACATGTCTAGAGATAGAGGATGTGAAAGGAAGATAGAGGAAGATATGAAGATAAATCAAGAGAGGAAGGAGACAAATAAATAAAGAGAGAGAGAGAGAGAGGAAGAGGGAGAGATAAAGAGAGATAGATAGATGGTGAGATAGAGGGGGAGAGGGAGAGAGATAAAAAAAAGAGAGAAGTAGAGGTAGAAAAATGGAGACATATAGATGGAGAGAGAAATAGGGGGAGATAGAGAGAGGTATAGATAGAGATATATGGGAAGAGCAAGGGAGAGAGAGGTAGAGATAAAGAGATAGATATGGGGATAAAGATGGAGTGAGGGAGGGAGAGATGGGGATAGAAATAGAGAGAGGAGAGATGATTAGAGATATATAGAAAGAGGGAGTGATAGAGAGAGGGAGAGATGTGAAGATATAGATAAAAGGGGAAAGAGTAAGATATAAAGGATATGATAGAGACAAGTGATACAGAGAGGAAGATATATAGAGAGGGGGGGATAAAGATAGATATAAGGAGGGAGAAATAGGGATTATGTGTGTGTGTGAGTGAGAGAGATATATTGAGATAGAGATAAGGAGGGGGAAACAAGGTGTGTGTGTGTGTGTGTGTGTGTGTGTGTGTG
>VDFB02270264.1:0-21829 GCA_007258455.2 Sequoia sempervirens | reverse complement strand
CATCCCTTGCCGTCCCGGGGACAGGGGGACGCAAAGGGGACATCCCCCTGCCGTCCCCGAAAATGCAAAATCCATCGGAAACGCCAGGAAACATTTCCTTCACTTTGGGGACGTTTCCCCGTCCCCGATATGGATTGGGGATGGATTGGGGATGGCTTGCCATCCCTCACAGGCTGAAAGTCAAAATATATTAAAAAACAATTTAAAAATGATTTTTTAAAGGTTTAGTTCCTTTGCGCGGGGCCGACCAATTGTTTAATGTTTTAATTGTTTAGGCTAAAATCTGAAAAAGACTAAATATTAAATCTTTTAGTTCCACTCTTGCCAGAGGATGATAGTGACTCAGATAGTTCCGAGTCTTTGGATATTCATAGCCCAAATGAGGCTTAATTTCATAGACTGTTGTATTTAATATTTTGATTTTCATGTTTGAACTTTTAGACTTCCGGATACATGTTTGAGACATTTGGATATTTCATATTGATAGACCATGGTTTTATAATTTTATTGATGTTTGATACTGCTGTGATAAATTTTATAATGCTTTAATGACATTTCTTATGCTGTTATAGTACTACTCTCGTGATTTACTTACATATTGATATTGTTGTTATCAATTATTAATTTATTGACATATCTATCTCTCTTTCCCTCTCTCTCTCTAATATATTAATAAATTTTGAAAAAATCATATATATATATATATATGTATTTTGTATGTCGCCATCCCCTGCTGTCCCCTGAAAATTGCCCCTTAGGAAACGTCCCAGAAACGCGTCCCTTGCCGTCCCCCCGTCCCTGTCCCCGACAGGCCGTGGAACATAGTAAAAAATATATTAAGGAGCAATGACTAACATATTAAGACAACAAATATACTTAAGAAAGCTGCGATTACATTTTAGATGAAAAGGGAACGATTTATATGTCTAAGAGGAGCAACGATTATTATTAAAATGGCAGTGATCAAGGTGATAGAGGCAACGACTTAGTTTGTAAAGAAGACAGCAATTAAACTCATGTGAATATAGGTGGGCGATCCTCATAAGAAACTATGGATTAAACTTATGTTAAATAAGTTCAAACTTAAAGGTGGGATGCAATTATGATTAAAGAGTATTAAAAATAAAAAGGAATTAAACTAAATCAGGTCGACAACTTTCATAGTAGCGCTTATAATTAGAAAGAATGTTAGTAACAAAAGGACACCTCCCTTGGTAAAAGATGCCACTTTTCATAAAGTCATCCCCTCTCATAGAGATGCATCCTTTGAGAAATGAAGTGGTATAAAAAGAAGCTAAAGTGGGAGGTTATAAAACAAGTAATTCAATGAATATTGTGAGAATAAGAGCAGATTGAAAAGAAATTAAAGGGCAGAAATATGAAGTGTAACTCAGATTTATTTTGAGTGTATGTGCAGCCCATGTATGAATGATAAATGCAAATATATATGATGAATATATGTGAAGATTAGAAGCAGAAATCTATGTGAAAATATTGGCATGATAATGATTAGCTTTTGTGCAATGAATTAGTGCATGATTAGATCAGATTTATGAAAGAAAAGTGTGTATGATTTATAGCAGATTTGTGAAGGAGTGGAAGTATATGAGTGTGAACCTGATTTGAAAAGGAAAGACTTACATCATACAAAATCAGAGGTAGTGATCAGATTTGGGATTGTATCAGAATTGTGTTTGGATCAGATTTGAGAAAGAAATATATTATATAAGTTTTGATAATATTTAGAAGGATAGTATTTGGGTTGGAGCTCAATTTGTGTGGGGGTTGGAGCCTCCAATAGTTTGAAGCCTATTAACTAGAGGTTGGAGCCTCTTACTGGGTTGGAGCTCAGTTTGTGTGGGGGTTGAAGCCTCCAAGAGGTTGGAGCCTATATTTCTGTCAAGTGGAGATTGGAGTCTCTAGTAGGTTGGAGCCTACAAGAAGAAGAAAAAGATTAATCTATAATACATGGCAATATTTTGCTGTGGTTTACTCTCGGAAGGGTTTCTACGTAAATCATGTGTTTTCATTGTGTACTTAATTGCTAGATCCGTTGGTGGAGTAGATGGTGCCACATAGCCATCCACAACAGATTGCCATATATCAAATCCATGAGCCATCAAATAAATGTGCATCCTCATACTCCAAAAATCATAGTTGTTCCCATTGAACAATGGTGCCCGGCTTGAGGAAAACCCTTCTTGATTCGCCATGTGTGTTCTTAAGATATTTCCTTGAAGTGGTTAGGCTTTATCGAAGGAACCCGCTCTAATACCAATTTAAGAAAACACATACACACACTTATATTGAGAGGGTGGGAGAGGTGAATCAGTATAAGACCAACTTTTCAATTTATAACTTTGGCAATCATAAAGTAATAATCAAAGTATCCACACATGCAAGATCTAATAATAGAGAACACAAGATGCACACACGATTTTATGTGGAAACCCTTGTGGGAGAAAACCACGGCAAAATATTGCTTCTATAGGAAATTTCTTGCAACTTCATAGGCACCAACCTGCAAGAGACACCAATCCCCTCCATTGAACACCAACTCAGCAAGAGACACATATCTCTTTGAGTGAGAGGCTCCAACCTCTGGATTTTGCAAATTAGAAGGCACCAACCTTCGAAATACAAAGTGATTATAATGTTGTTGGATCTGCCCTAGATCCCTCCAAGGACTTCAACAAAAATCTGCCCATTTCTTCACACAAATCTGCCTTGAATCTCTGCCATCAAACCTCCACTCAGATCTGCAACATGATCTTCAAAATATGCTCACAAGTCTGCAATATTGTAATGAGCCTTGCAAAATTTGCTCTAAAATTTCTGTTTTGACTCCTTTGGAATTATGTCTAACACTTGGTGTACAAACTGTATCTGTTGGTTTTCGTTTAAGTTTGCTCGTTTGATTTGAAGGGAGCTCATGTGTATGCTAACAAAGCTGTTGTTAAAGATGCCCTGATACCATTGCAATGTGCCTTGTCAAATTGGTGTGCCTAAGTTCTGATTTTCTGCCTCAAATATGTCTGTCTATACTTCCCTTGCACCCTTTGTTCTGCTGGTAAAGCGTTTCAGCCTGATTTGTTTTGCTTGTTTTAATGCCAGTGCTTTTTGTGAGCTTAAAAAGGAATTGCAGATGCCACTAGACAAATAACAAGATAATATGCAACACCTTTTTTTTATTGTATATTTTCAGATGCACACATATTAAAATCTGATGCAATGCTGTGTATACCTATGAAGATGACTCAGAATATGTTCTGTTATCTACCAAAACATGACTGAGTTTACACTGCAGCTGGCTGTTAACATTCACAATAGACACTAAAATTCTGAAACAAGTTCCTATGCAACTCATTCACCTCCTCTACTATTCTCAAACAAAATGTAACTATCACGTAATATCAAAACAAAGAAGGAACCTGGGTATGGCCAATTCTGAAACTGAAAGCCTGAGATATCAGCTCGAACTCTTCATGGAGTGAGTCCGTCCCTCTAATCAAGGCTGAAAATGTGTTCCTTGATGTCCAGTGCCACCCATACAAAAGGAATCAAAATTTATTGTGGTTTCTTTGCTGCCAATCGAACCGACAGAAAACGTCCAGGTTGTGCTCCCTTATATTTACCAAAATGATGCCCAGCTCAAAAGACTACCACGAATCAAAAACTGCATGGATATAGGACGAGCCATGGTCTTTTGACTAAGATGCAGCTCAAGAATATTCAAGACGACCCGTTCAAGGCTGAGGACGCAGTAACAAACTCGTACCCTGTCGCTTCTCTAAAATGCAATGTGAAAGACGCCTATCTGAAATGATTTCTCATATACATCTATAGAATCTCTTCTGCAAACTCCCTTTCAGCTAGGGGTGATCTCACACACCCGAAACTGAAGAAATGAGGGTCTCAAAACCCTAAGCCAGTGTCTCGTGCCATTCCCGTGAGGAAACTTGATGTCTTCAAAAGAAACTCAAAAGGTGTGAATGAACTCTTCTTGCTTCTCTTTTGTATTCTTTCATTCAAAAGAAACCCGTGACTTTTAGGCAAAAGAGGTTTTAATATTTCAATTTCAAAACATAAAGTGACATCTAAAGTCAAATTGAATAATATTTCATTTTGTCACTTTAAAGAATTTACCCAAGTCACTTTATAAAATAATTTAATTAATCACTTAATATCACCATAGGGAATAATTTTGAACTTAGGCAATAATTAAGTAATTAAATAAATGACTCCCTATTTCCGTCAATTGCCTGCGGGAGTTAAAAAGGCAACGAGGCGCGCAAAGAGGCCTAGCTGGAAGGGGACATTACAGTCTTCACATGAATCTGCACTATGATCTTCAATGATGTTCTCTCATGAGTTCGCTCTAATGAGTCATAAATCTACTCAAATATTTGATAAGTAATTTCTGCAATAACTCTTTCTTTCTGCTCTAAATCAGAATAATATTGCAATTGAATTGATTGTTAAAATGTCTTCCAAAACTCCTTTATTTATACTCCTTCAAATGTCTCTTCACCCAAGGGTTGTACCTCCTCAAACAGGTTGGCCAAACATGAATAATTTATTTTTATTTATTAATTTTCCTTGCCCAAAGTGGGCGCACCTCTCTGGGGGTCAGCCCCTTTTAAATACAAAATTAATTTATTTTTAATTTTTCGAAAACACCTCTAAATGAGGAGGCTCCAAGAGGGGGTTGTACGATTTATTTAAGTTTAATTTTGCAAAATAGAAACTCCAAGTCGGCCATTCGACATCAATGACAATCTATTTTTTCAACACTGTTGGGCCGAGGTTCTCAATTCCCATCAAATTCCTTTTTCTCCCTGTATTGTTCATCCTCCAGGGATCCAAACAGCAAAATTCATTTGTAGAGAGACAAGACTTTACTTCTAGGTCACTTTTGATGGTATATGTTGCAAGCAACTATCCTCTTTGTGCCTAGACTTCATGTATATTGATACTTGAAGGAATTGATCCCTTTATGTTTTTTGTCTGATCACTTCTAAATCTGAAAACCATCATGTCTTCAATGTAGTGGGTGAGAGGGCTAGGGTGAGTAGGGCAGCTTTGAGCCATATGGCTGTCAATGTTACATTGAAAGCAAGTCAATCATGGTTGATTTTCTATTTCCAAAGTGTTTTTGGATCTATTTTGAGCAAAATGTTCTTTGTTAAGAGTTTGATTGGATCCATAAGTACACATAATGTAGTTTCTTGTAAAACATGATTGCACAAAGGAAACTTCCTTTGGTGTTCCCAATCTTAATAAAAGTCACTTTCTAGAGTCAGGACTTGACATTTTTGGAGATTTCAAGTTTCAACAACAAAATCAAAGTTACTCTCCAAGGTTACATCAACAAGCCATGGTCATTCATTAACTCAGGATCACCTTCAAAGACTTAACAAGGATCCTCTTCCTTCTTAAAGGTAATGAAAAAAATATCTATACAGATCATTTTTTTTTTAATATTCTAGATAGAGCTCCATGTCCAATGAAACTAATTGTAGAGAAACTATTTTTTTGACCAGATACCCATAAGCTTGCAGACCAATTGATTTGAATCAAGCGGGCAATTTTAGGAGATAATACACTAGTGAAGGACATCTCTGGCAGTATACCCACTGAAAAAAACAGCATTTGCCATACAACAAACATTATAAAGTTGTAAAGTTAAACACACTGCATAGACCCAGCACCCAGGAGCAAACACAGACCCATCTAGATTCTAGCCTGCTGTTTATATGTGACACCCAGCTGAATAAACCTCTGTGCAGCAAGCTAACTAGACCTGTAACAAAGAGCAAATGGAAGCCCTCACACACACAGCAAGCTCGAGCAAACCCTCAACAAGCCATGAAAAAACCATAAGGAAGCCATTAATTTTTTAAAACCTGTACAGAAGCTGTAAAAAACCTATCCCATGATAAACTTTTGTCCTGAAAACTGCTTTCCAGTAAAAATTGTGGTTGAGTTTTCTAAAACTTGGCCCTAAGTTCTTCCTGTGAGAATTTGTATGCCTTCTGGACACACAAGTACTTGCAAGTTCTGTGAGTACTCATAGTGTTTTTCAGCCATGGAAAGAATATGTCAAACTAATCAAACCAGGTTTGACCATAGTGTAAGCAAGGTCCAATTTGTTGTATGGCCAAGTTCCGCTTCAAAGGACCACAGAATTGCAAATTAGTACGAAAAAATTAGTTAAAAAAATTGATTTTGAGAAATCTTCCTAAATCTTCCCAAGACTACCCCTTGGATGACCTTAGGTGTTTTTTGCATCAACACGATTTGCTCTTTTAGGGAATAATTTTATTCTTTTTACAATGTGGAGGGATAAATGAACCCTACGGTCAGTTGCCATTACTGGGAAGCAACTGTTGACCTTAGAATCTCCGAACACAACCCATGTTGCTTTCAATGTGGAGAGGGCTTACAATCTTCAATCTTCCCTTTGGAGGTATTTGAATGGTGGGATAGTTGGGAGAAGGGTGGACTGACAGGTTCCCCCACCTTGAAGACAGAACAAGCAGAGTGACAGGTGCGTCAGCAGCAGGAGCAAGGAAAGAAAAGAAAACCACGGGAAGCAAAAGAAGACAAGTAGAGAGCCACGAAAGCAGACAGCAGAAAAATAATGAGGCGGCAAAAAGTAGCTGCAAGGAATCCCTTACCTCGGCCTCATCAACAAGGACTAGAAAAACTCTAGAAAGCAGCACCGTCGCTCTCCCCTTCATTGCCACCTTGTTATGCTTCTTAGGTACATATGGTCTTCAATTGGTTTCTGTTCCTCATTTCCCAATTTTCAGATCTATAAGTTGGTCACCAAGGTTAATAAAGTACCATAAACCCTACAATGCATGACGCCTAAAGTCCTGTATACAACTTAAAATCTTCTAAAAGATGTGGCCTTATGGTCTAGGCTCTATAGTATATACTATATACGATACAAATGATTCTTTACAATATCCTTACCATGGAGCTGTTAACTGTCTATATCTTGTACACTCCTTAAAAATTTCATGTTTATATAATTTGAAATTTCATGTTTATATAATTTGAAATTTCTTTCGTAAACCATTCTGAAAGTCTTAACGTATTCCAAACCTTTCCTTCTACCTAACTTCCCATGACTTTTCAAACACTAGTAATTAAAATTGGAATGAAGGAAAACATAATTCTAACAATTTGAATAATTCTGAGTTATATAATGCAAAAAAGAGATTTAGACGATTTGTTTTCTGCTTTTTGTGTTTCTGAAGCTCATAGGAATATATTTAGGAACTATTCGTTTCCATACTTTTTAATGTTGTATGGAGTTCAGGTTTGAACATCCAAGTTTATACGTGGGTCTCATAGCTTTCTGATGCCGGGAAGTTATGATTTTGTTCGTTCTATTTCCTAGGAGAGAATGCCCACAGCTAACATCCATTGTCGAACGCTCTTAGTATTTTGAATATTGGAATTTTCACTGTATATTGTTTTATCTTTTATAAACTCTTTTGTTTGTTCTTCATACATGTAATACTAAGCGGGATCTCCACAGAAATTGATGTTGTATGAAGTTGTTTTGCAGGCTGTGCAGTTCCATCCGGAAAGTATTATTACTACTGAAGGAAAAAAAATTGTTCAAAATTTTATCGACATGATAGAGCGCCTTGAGGAACAAAAACCTTTCTGATGCTTGCATACGTGTGGGGGAGACTGAGTGAAACGGTAGCTATGTCGAACAGATCCCAAGTTTATTCATCCATTATACATCTGTGACAGAAAGAATAATGGACATGGGAGGATCTTGTGTTCCTATTACCCATTTACCTACTTAGATTATAGTATATTGTATGCAATTCAGTATGTACAATTTGCTTTCTTTATTTGGGTTTTCAGCGAAAAAGATAGTGTCTAAAAAATGAGAATTTATTTTCTTCTCCTACCAATAAGGGTTTTCTATACCCATCATTTTTTTGGATTGGTGATACTTATGGCAGATCAAAAAATTAAGGGTTTTCCATACCCATCATTTTTTTGGATTGGTGATACTGATGGCAGATCAAGAAATCCAGTTATAAGTTATCTCTCATGTATAAATTTGTGAACTAATTTTCATACCATCACCTCCCTAAAGAAGATCCTCTTGTCTTTGCATTCGAAGTCTACTAGCATTCTATGCAAACTTTAATGTACTCAAGTGCTCAGCTATTCATTCACCTAAGTCTAGTTATGTCTAACTTGTGAAAACTAAATATTTTTCCTTGGCTTTTCCATTTGTTGGTCTATCAGCTATAGTAGGCAATGAAAGATGGGTCTGTAACTTTATATCCTTCAGGGTGAAGATTTTATATCCAAATGTTGGCTTTTCCATTTGTTGGGCTATCATTTGTACCTCATTAGAATCCAATTATTTATTCCTTTTTTATTGGATATTATTGGTATCAGATATTGATCTATATGCGATTTTCCACTGTTAGTGGGAAGGCATTGTTTACCATTTAAGACATGAGAAACACCTTGTACACTACACCACCTACATGTAACATCTTTTAATTACCGTGTTAGAATCTACTTAACTTATTAGGCCGAAGGCATTTCTATATGAATTGAATTGGTTGACAATGCATATTGACGGTCCACGTTTATGGAGAGATGTGCAAGACGATTGCGAACTTTTGGAGCTGTTGGATGATTTTTTGTCGATTGTTTTGCCATTTATTTTTCACCCGCCATTTTTAATTCACAAGGAACGAAGATTGCGTAATAAGTACTAATAATGATTTATTTGGCTTTATTTGGAGAGGGCAAAGCAAAATTTATTTAAGAAGTAATTTATTTTATTATATCTTTATTTTATGTAAAAAATTAAAAACTATTTTTTTTTTAATTTTTTAATAACTTCGATTTTTTTTGGATTTTCTTATTAATTACATATATAAATAATAAATATAATTAGTAAAAAGTTAATTATATATTTAGAACTTCATATATATATATATATATAACTTTTTTTTTTTGATATGCAAGTTTGATTTATATATTAAGGAAGAAGATTACAATCGTCTACAAACATAGGAAATGTTTCCACCCTCAAGCACCAACAAAACCCAACCCAACCACCTGCACCAAAAAACCACCCTAGAAACAAGCTAGAACAAGAAACCCAGCCATTCATCACCAACCAAAACATGAAACTCAGCCTACCAAAACCCACCACCCATCCACCAAAGCCAACGACCAACCCAAAAGGGCATAAAGGTTCAGCCCCAACCGTGAACAG
This sequence comes from Sequoia sempervirens, assembly GCA_007258455.2. Lineage (NCBI taxonomy): Eukaryota > Viridiplantae > Streptophyta > Pinopsida > Cupressales > Cupressaceae > Sequoia > Sequoia sempervirens. The sequence continues at coordinate 12,552 of VDFB02270264.1, read as the reverse complement.
ACAAACCCTAAGCACCCATAATTCACAAAATGGCCATTAAAAGGCCGAATTTACTAACCCTACAACGTGAGAACACCATTGAACCAGAGAAAGGAACCCTAATAACTACCAGAACCACCAACAACAGGTAAAAAACTCACATAAAGTTGTTTAGAGCAACAAAATCTTCAAAGACCTTTACCCACTCGACACCACCCGCCACCAACAGACCGAAGAATTTCTTCAAGAATTCAATAGCCACCACCGCCACCAACCTATGTTTGCTCAATGTCAGGCTGCTCAAGTCAAGAAGGAACGGAAATAGCTTCACAGCTTCATCCGAGCCCCGAACAATTGCGAAGTCACCCGGCCTTGGAACATCTCTGCCCTCCACAACAAAGCTCAACACCTCATCTAAACCACCCACCAGGTCCTTTCGAAACATCTTTACTAGCAATAGTTTGGCCTCGGCCTTAGACTCTCCGTTGTCCAGAAGAGAGGCCAGGAACTGAGAAGAGATGTGTAGGTTATCTCTTCCAAATTCCTTATTGGCCAAGTGCCTAGCTCCCAAAATCATTTTTGTCGCCACCAAGACTAGCGGATCCTTGTTTGTGAGAATCCGCTTCAATTGTTGGTCCTTGATTTCTCTGAAGGAGGCTTGTCTAGCCGTTGATTGTAGAGAGATTGGCATGCCCGCTCCAAACTTCGCCACTCCATCCACAAAGACTTCAATGACGAAGCGAGAGCGCTTCGCCATGAGCGCCACCACCAGTACAGATAGAGTCCACCACAAAACTGCCTCAAACCAGAATAAACATCACAGATGAATGAAAGGAAAATAATAAAATGCCAACTTAACACCTGCTGCTCAATTACTGCCAAGTACCAAACCGCCGCCACTCTTACTAATGATAACCATCCAAACGTGCTACGTGTGATCTGTAATAAACAACCTCCAGGTAATGATGCCTATGGCATCCTCGAGCTCAAGGAAGGGAAATGTCACCTAAGCCACATGACCAACATCCTAGTCACACCCTTCAACGTCCCCCTTAGCCCTCCTGTCATGCCAATGTGAAGAAGAAATAAAGAGAAACGGGGGGGGGGGCAGAGGAGAGCCTGCCCAACCACCCACATATAACTATAACTTTTTACCTTTTTAATAAGTTTCATTTAGCTTTTAATATAAAAGTTACAATTTAAGCTTTTAATATAAAAGTTACAATTTAAGCTTTAATAATTTTAATATAGTTTATATTTTATTTGAAGTACATTTCTAATTTTTAAAATTTAATTTATTTAAGAATTATACTATATTTATGTTCAATTTTATAATAATTTTCTGTTTGTTAATATTGAACTTTCTTTCAATTAATGTTAATATTGTTTTTAATATATTAATTATATTTTTTAAGTATGTATTTTATTAGTATTTCAATTCTAATAAATTTATAAATTACAATATTAGTTTTACTTTTTTATTTGATTATTTAGTAATTTATTAAAGTTTATTATTTATTATTTTTTTTATTAATATTTGGATTTCAATAGATTTTGACTTTGCATTTTGTATATTCTATTTTAATTTTTAATTTAGATTTAAGTTTGATATTTCTTTTAATTATGTCTTTTTATGAATTTACAAATAATAATTAAAAGTTATTAGAATTAATTTAATTACTAAATATCTTAATAAAATTTTAATTATTGTACAATAATTATACCTTGATTTTAATACTTATTTATATAATAAAATAAATTTTAAACTTAAAATCTAAATTAAAAGTTATAGAGAGAGAAACTAAATTTTGATTAGTTTCGTGCCAACAGTCCAAGGATAACATGTGCCCCTGGGAGTTATGCTTAGGGTAGCACATCATTTGATTAAGGATATGATAATTCACCTTTAAGATCTCTTCAATGTACCCATTGCACACTTAAGGAGGAAAATAGATAGAGAGAAAAAGCAAAAAAGAATGAGGAAGAAAGAAGGGAGAGGAAGATAGAGATAAGATACAAAAGCAAAGGGAGAAAAAAGAGAGCAAATCAGGCAGGCGACGATCATTTCAGATCGCGTCAAAATCCATCGCGCTCAAGACAAGTTCGAACAAACTCCGATCGGCGGGCATCGAGATCGAAGTCAGATCAAAGATCCGTCAGTCATAAGATCAGATCGATCACATAGAGAGTGAGATAGAGAGATAAAGAGAAATATGAGACAAAGATATACGTAGAGGTAGAGAGATCAAGAGAAAATGAGGGAGAGCTCGGGAGAGGGGGGGTTAAATAGGGATAGAAAAAGAGAGTGAGGGAGAAATAAACCAAATATTCACCTAATTGACCTTCCACACCTCTTCATTATATTTCAACAAATTTTGTTCACTCCCTCTCTCTCTCCCTCTCTCTCTCTCACCCTATATCTTTCCTACTATCTCTCTCTCTATCTCTCCCTCTTTCTATCCCCATCTCTCCCTCTCTCCTTATTGCTCCCTCTTTCTACATCTCTCTACTTCTCTATCCTCTTTCTATTCATCTCGCCCCCTCCCTCCCTCTCTCCCCCTCTCCCTCTCTCTCTCTCTCTCTCACACACACACACACACACTCCCTATCTTCCTCCATTCCATCCATCTCCATCTCTTTCCTTCCCTCTTTATTTCCCTATCTCCCTTCCTCCCTATATTCGGGCTCCTCCCCCTTCCTCCTCTTTTCTCCCTCTACCTGTCCTCCTTTCTCCCTCCTTTCTCCTATCCCCTCTCTCCATGTTTATCCCCTCTTTCTCCCCTCTCTCCGTCTCTCTTCCGTCTCTGTTTCTCTTTGGTCTCATTTCGCCACTCACCACCATATCTATCCACTCCACCATCCTCTCCCTCCCTCCCTCTCCTCCTTATCTCTCTCTATCTTTATCTCTCACTTTGCCTCTATCTTTCTATCTAGTTGTTTCCCTCTTCTTCTCTTTATCTTTGTCTCTACCTCTATCTTCCTCCCTCCCCCTCTATCTCTAGACATGTCTCCCTCTATCCATCCATCACTCTCCCTCTTCTTAGATCTCTATATCTATATCTTTGCCTCTCTATCTGTGTCTCTCCATATTTCTTCTTCCATCTATCCCTCTACCTTGTTATCTCTTTAATCTCTCTATATATCAGTTCATATATGTAACGCCCGTCGTGCAAACCCCGAAGGACAAAACATTGCACACATTTTTTTTTTAAAATAATACAAAGTACACATATTATGAACCATTTAAATGTAATAACATTACACATTAACATCTTATACATCGAGTCCTTTGGGGCACGGGAGGTCACATCACATAAACAACTCATAACGAAAGATTACAGACAAAGCTAATTAACTTAATAAATCTTACATCCATCATAAACATCACAATATCCATTTACAAATGTAACATTCATGTAACCCTAAGTATAAGTATAAATACATCACATGATACAACCATAATAAATCTCATAAGTCATGAATGGATACAAGGGTACATATACAATACATCATCTTTTAATACATTACAAGTTCACAATAAAATCTCCCATACATGAGGGATAATTACATAATACAAAGAATGTTTGAATTACACGATGAATAACTGGTACAAGCTCCATCTGAAGAATACTGTGAAGAACGAACGTTGATGGGGAACCCAATGGGTGTGGAGCACGTTCCATCCGACCACGTGGGTTTTAGAAAAAAAAAACCCACCCCTCATGCTCAGAGGTGACAAGGAAGTAACCACGACCATGAATGCCATAAGACTAACTCCAATAAAGAATATCATAGTAACAAAACTCCAAAAACAATAATGCAGAATACATAGATCATAAACGACAACAAGAAGGATCCACTCATAATAAACAAAGAGCCTAAACCACATCATAAATAAACCAGAGGGATAATCATAATACACTTCTAGAGGTAACCAAGAAAGCAAAGCACAAGTGAAACAAGTGGAGAGTGTTGTTGCATAGCCTACATGGGTTATCCTGGCCCTTCCTCCAACATGAGGCGCTGGCCCCCATCTATGGTTATCCTGACCCTTCCTCCTACATGAGGCGTCGGCCACATAGGGTGACTCATGTGGAACCGTTAACCTCTCCAGAGGACGAGGTCACGACTTTGCCAACCACGACCTTCTCAGTCTACCATCAGTCTGCGGTAGCCCTAATGGATAGACGAGGTATCCAAGATTATCTTATATGTATTTACTACCCATCCCCCCTAAGTTCTATTATTAGGTTTTCACTTGTTAATCTAACTGTTACGTGGGTTATCCTGAGCCCTTCCTCCTTTTGAGGTGCCGACCCCCATGAAGAGCCACTCTCCTTAGAGACCCCAAAACATAATCAAACACAAGGGTTGTACCATAAGGAACAAAGCATAAATCTCAACCAATGACATGCGAGACATTACCCATATCACTAAAACACCAAATCAGGGTCCCAACAAAATCCCGTACAACCCTTTCAAAATAATGGTACCAATATCTTGTTACATCAAGAGCACATAAAATGAGGATAAACATCCAATAATAAATTCACGCCTCTGGAAGCCTAAGGTTCACAAAATCAACTGGGTTCCCACATCGAAAAACCAAAACAATAATATAATTGTAAAAGATAACCCAAAACAAACTCACAGGATTTCATGGTTCAAATCAACATAATAATTTTTACACAAGGATAAGCAGTTCATTGTATTCTATTACTAGATCTCTATTTCCATAACATAAATTCAATGATAATCAATTTCGCCTTTTTCCAATAATCACAACAGCAATAAAATTCAAATTTCACAAAAATAAAACAATATATCGTTATGTGTAATATATATATATATATATAATATATATATATATATATATATAAAATAATATTGACTTATTCCTAATTACTCGTCAATTTTTTTTTTTTTATAACATTCTAAATTTGTGTATTAGAAATCGTACCAATAATACAAAAGAATATACATTTTAAAAATATATAAAAAATATAAAAAAATATATAAAAATATAAATATAAATATATATATATATATATTAAAAAAAAAAAAAAAAACCTTTAAACATTGTCGGCCGTAGCGGACTGTGCAACAGTCCCTACGGCTGCTGTACACAGCAGTCCTATGGACTGCTACGCACAACAGTCTGCGGCCCACAGGGAAAGGGGTGGGTACGGCCCAACCGTCCCCCCCTTATCCCCAAATAATTTTTTATTTATTTTATTTTTTTATATCCTTCACAATAAAAAAAGAATGCCGACTGTACAATTGGTTTGGCTCAGAAATAAATAAATTTCGAACTCAATTTGATTTTTATATATAAAATATAAGTATATATATATATATATGTATATATACATTTGTAAGGATGTGTATATATCACAGACATCTTCTGTAAGGAAAATTGATAACATACTCAAAAGTTACTCCAAAGGCATATATATATATATTCAAAAACTCATTTGTCTTAGAGGGGAAGTAATTTTTTTTTTTAAATCAAATCATAGAAATATTGGACATTTTCAGAATCCAAGAAAATTTCATTCATTTGTTTGCTACCTAGAAGATTTTCTAAAACCCCATAAGATTTATTTTCTTCTAAAGAATAACATTATTTATTTTTGCTGAATCAAAAAACTAAAGAAATAAAAAAATGGAACCTGGAGTCCTGCGCCTATTGAAAATTTGATGAAGCTTTGCTTGATCTAAATAGCCTTTTCAAAGAGCTCCCGTTCCTTCCTTCATAACTTCTCCACCCGATTTCCTTGATCAATCTTCTAATCTAAAATTTAATTAAGAAGAACCTCTCTTCCAAAACAATGAAAAACTAAATAAATTTCTACCGAAAAAGAACAAGAGAAAATCCAATTCCCAAAACTCAATATTTTGTGTAACTTCTGTCCATTTTCCTGTGAATGAAAAATTTCCCAATTTTTCTATTAAATAAAAAATATATCTTCTTTTTCGAAAACTCCATAAATCAAAATTAAAATAAGTTTTCTAATTTTATTCCCAGCTTTACAGCCAAAACTCAACATTCATTGGTCCTTTTCTTCTTTTATTTCTTTTCTTGATTTTTTTTCTATTTAACAACACTTTTGTTTTAATTCCGATTTTGCAGTTTTACTTGCAATTCACACAATTTAATTTATTTAATTAATTTATTTCAAAATTATCCTCAACATGCTCTTTTAATTAAATTATCAAAATACTAATTTTAAATAATTTAATTTACACTTTTCAATCAATTACATGGCTTTTGGATTTAAAGCTTTTTATATTTTAATACAACTATTCCAATGCTATTATCAACATTTATTAACATCATATAAATTACATCATAGAAAACACCAATGTAAAATAAATACCAAAAGTGCACTCGCACAAACCACTATAATAAAATGAAAAAATGACAAAGGTCAAAGATGCACAATACCACTAAACAAAAGACGGGTTGACAAAACATGGGACAGGGTGACTTCCTTGTCATTTTTGTTTCAACTTCATGCCCGTTGGGTTAAATTGATGCTCTCCCTGTCCTGCCGAAGCAAGTGGAATCGAGACTCTATTTTTGCAATTCTTGCATACAAACAAGGTTGTGTACAACATGTATATATATAATAAAAAACATCACATCGTGAGAAGGAATTGCAACGTAGCAGGGCACTCATAAACGAGTGGTGCTACACCGTCCTCTCACCAAAACTATACTAACAATTACAACATTAAATATAAAATAACATTGTTAAACTAAACTGATCACATCATAAAATAATTACTAAACACTGCATCACAATATACTACTGAAATCAAATTAAACATCACCAAACCATAATGTCATATCATAATATCCATGTCATCCAATGAAGTAGCATAATCATCAAGCAGTCTAAACTATCCAATCCACCAATCCAAACAATAACAGTAACTATCAAAGTGTCAAAGTATCAAGTAAAAAGCATAGAAAGATAACAGATTCAAACAACAACATGAGGGGTATTACAATATATCTATCTTTATCTTTCTATCTCTCCCTCTCTATATATTTATCTCTTCCATCTCTATCTATCCCGCTCTCCTCTCTCTCTTTATCTCTCCCTCTCCTTGCCATATCCCTCTCCTCCACCTCCATCTCCATCTCCATCTCCATCTCCATCCCCCTCTCCGTATTGCAAACATAACATGGGCCTATTGGTAATGGAGCTTGATTAACTTCCTAATTTAGATGTTTTTTTAAAAAAATAAAATAAAATTCAATCATGTTTGAATCCTTGTAATTGGATGCATAGTTGATTTCAAGCTACCACTTCTCCATTGAGACCTTTGTTGCACAAACAACATCATTTGCTAAATTTCCTACCAATTAACCTCATGTACTACACAAATGTATGCAAAAAATAGACCAAAATTTTCCCTAATTGACCTTCCACACCTCTTCGGTGTACCCATTGCACACCAAGGTGTGCTTGTTAGTTCATAGCTTGCTAACTTTAGGATACTATCAAACATTTTAACTTGCCCCTCTAGATCCATATATATTTTTAGTAATATTAAAAAAGTTTACGCAAGAAACATCAACTCATTTTTATATAACAATTATGACTTGCAAGTGTTTTTCCAATGATGCATAGAATTGGAAATACCATGAGACAAAGCTTAAATTTGGTGGTTGACCCTGCCTATCAAGCAAATTTTATATGACAGTTATCCATTCAAAAGCACGTTTAAAATACTTAGATATAATTTCATATAAATACAATTATATATAAACTAAATATATGTATATCAACAGAGTTCTATATATATTTTGACTGTCTGAAGTTTTTCCTTTCATGTGATATAATCTTTTTAAAATTTGGATTTTATTTTACAACAAAAATATCTAAATACATCTATACAACCATCAAATTTAGGCCTTGGTCTTAGAGCTTCTTAATGTACAAAAGAGTCGATGTTAAAGAGAGACGCTTCTTGCCTTGAGGAGGTAGTAACTACCTAGTATTAATCAGTCAAGATGTTCACTATGAAGTTCAATTTATTTGCAAACATAATGTCACACCAAAACACTGAACTAGGTTTTGTTTGATGTTGTTTGATGCTCTTATAATGTTTTACCAAAACACCATAGTAGGGTGTTGTTTTAGGCATTTGTAATATTTTAATTTTAAATTTGTATAGTTGATTATATAAAAGTTTAGTAGATTTATAAGATTTTAAAATATATTTTTTCATTTTTAATTTTATTAATGAGATTGATTCATATTTTGTTTTTTTTCACTTGAAATGTAATTTTTAAAATTATTATATATTTACATTTCTTTTTAATTCTAAAAGATTATTTTTTAAACATAAATATACTTTAATAATTCATCTTAATATATTCATATTTTTAATATGGAACTTATTTTCTAAATTAAAATTTTCTATTCACGATTGATTTTTCTTATAATTTTTGTACATGTGTTTGATTTTCATAGATCAAAATTTTTGCTTTAATGGAAGATGAGTCAAGCATATCTTGAATTTTATGTACATTAGTATCATTTTAAATATACTTTTTTTCATTTGTTTTAAAATTAGTTATGTAGAGGAAATATAGAATTGATGAGCTAAAGGGGCTCTATAATGAATGGTTCATAAGACACAACACTTGGGAAGGTTTTGCAAATGGGGTTGCAAGCTAAGTGGGCTTAACCTTTGGGGAAAACTCTGTGGTTAAACACGCTTGAGCTAGAGCAATACTGGGATGGGTGACCTCCAGGGATGGCCCAGTGCTTCACCTCTGTGAGCATCACCTAGATGCAATGAGTGCTAAGTGGACCATTCATTAGATCATGAAAGATGGGTTCTTGTGAACCACTACTCATGAAACATGGATCAATGAGTTTAACTTGAAACTACACGGTTGAATCCTAATAGCAATATCATAAATATAGAATTGCTTCACTTAGCTTTTTTTTGGCGCTATGAAGAAACCCTAGCACTGCGGGAAGCTTGGTTGAGCTGCTAGGGCACCCATTTTTGCTCGCTCCTTTTCTTAGCTGATGCCCATTCCATTAGTTTCACTCTTCTCCCATTGATGGGGTGCTATCTTGTGTTGCGCCAAAGGTTTTAAAGGTTAATTCTTTATAATGACTACGACTTTGCTTTCAGGCAAGTTAGCTTTACAAAGAATGGTGAGCTCACACAACTTTAGGGAGGCGTTGGACAACAACGCCCAAGATCTTCATGTTGAAAATAGTAGCTCGGAAGCTTTTCCAGCCTAGAACCGTGTCACCTAGGTTGGAGCATTGGTGGAGAAGTTTATCTCTTAATTTCTGATTTTTTCCTTCTTTTCTACAACACACTTGCCAATTTGGAGATATTCCTTTTAGCAACAGCTCTGTTTTGTTTCTAAGATAATCTCTGCTTTATTTCACCGTTGGTGAATAAGAGATTATAAAAAGGAATTGATGTGTGCATTGTAAACACATACAAGTTGAAGGTTTTTGCAAGGAAATGACACAGGATCAAAGAGAGGTTGCAGTGAACAGAAGAAGGAGTTGAATATTATCCAAGTTTGCAGTATTGCTGTGGATGCCAAGTTTTGGCAGTTGTTGTAAATTCTTTCCTTTTTGTAGTAATAAAATCTCTCTTTGAATGTTGGTTTTTCCCCAGAGTTAGGGGTTTTCTAGGGTAAATTATTGTGTCAAAGTGATTGGTTTTCTCTGCATTCAGTATTTTAGTGAATGGTGTTGTGCATGCTTTAGTTCATTGTTTCAGTCATTTGATTTCTATTATTCGAATTTCTGAGAATAAACAATAGTGAATTTATTGCTAGGTTTCACAACGCCAATAAGGGAGACGTATTTTTCACATGGTATCAAAGAAAATACTTTGAAAGAGAAAACTAGGGTTTAATCACACAACTGCAAGTTTCGATTTTATTTTTGTGTTCAGGGCCTTCAACAATGGCAGCAGCCGGATTAAGAGATTCAGACAGACTTGAGGGGGCTTCAAACTTTGGTGTGTGGAAAGCAATAATTCTTCTGTTACTGGAGGAGAATGGTTTGAAGGAATACGCAACCACTATCGTTTCTGTTCCGGAAGATGCTACGCTACTGGCGACCTACCGGAAAGAAGATGCCAAAGCTAGATGCATCGTTATGGATGGGGTCAAGGATCACCTTGTTCCTCATATTGCAGATTTAGACACCTGCAAAAAGATGTATGATGCCATACTCAACCTATACCAGAGTTCAAATTTGAACAGGCAACTGATTCTCAGGGATAAGTTGAGAAACACTAGAATGAAGAAAGGGGAGAGCATTGTGGACTACCTTACCAGGATTAGAACAGTAAAAGATGAGCTGGTAACTGCCGGGGTAGCAATACTAGATGATGAGGTTGTCAGGATTGCATTGGTGGGATTCACAAAAGATTGGGACATCTTTGTCAAAGTTGTATCCGGACGGCAAGATATTCCTGATTGGGATCATTTGTGGACTGATTTCACTCAGGAAGAATTGCGAATGAGTTATGTTAATGGAGGCAGCAACAGTGGTCGTAAGGGTGAGGTGGAAGAGAATGTTGCTCTTGCCAACAAAGGCAAAGCTAAGAAAGGCTCAAGCAGCGAGTCTACCTCAAAAGGAGACAAGAAGAAAAAGAAAGACCTGAGTAAAATTAAATGTTATGGTTGTGATTAGCTAGGACATTATGTCAGTCAATGTCCGAATCAGAAGAAAGGAGACAAGAAGAAGAAGCAGACAACAACTTCAGTGGATGTTGATGAGCTATCCTCTAGACTAGAATATGAGTTTGCTCTTCTAAACTGCTTATCTAGCTCTAGCACTATAGGGGTCTAGTACATTGACAGTGGTGAGTCATGCCATATGACATGAGTTAGAGAAAACTTCTCCAACTACAAAGCAGAAGAAATAGGCTTCCAGATAAAAATGGGAAACAAGTCCACATGCACTCCAGTTGGGAGAGGGACTGTTTCATTTTAGAGGGAGTCAAGCAGTGATATTAAGATCACAGATGTATTGCATATGCCAGGGATGTACATGAATATGATTTCAGTATCTGCCCTTGAAGATAAAGGGTACAACGTACTCTTTCAAGGACAAAAGGTGTATTTAAAACACAAGGACTGGAAGAAGGTAAAGCAGATTGGAGTTAGAAGTGACAATTTATACATATTACAGTTTGAAACTCCAAAGGCACTAGTGAGTAGTAATAGCAGTAGGGAAATAGGAGAGCTATGGCATAGATGGATGAGACATATACACCATGGGGCATTGAAATTGCTCAGAGAAACCGTGATAGGAATTCCAAAGTTGAGTGTAGAGCATGGTGACGCATGTAAAGGGTGTGCACTTGGGAAATTTTCAAAGGAAACCTTCCCAAGAAGTGACAATAGAAGTACATGTGTTCTTGACTTGATACATTCTGATATTTGTGGTCCCATGTCTACTTAGTCTTTGAGAGGTTATGAGTATTACATAACCTTCATTGATGATTTCTCTAGGAAGACTTGGATATATTTCTTGAAGGCCAAAGATGAGGTCTTTAGTCGCTTCCAAGAATTCAAATCTCTTGTGGAGAATATGACATGCAGGAAGATCAAGGTTCTTCAGACAGACAACGAGGGTGAGTATAAAAGCAAAGTCTTCCAGGAGATCTGTACCAAAGAAGGAATCAAGAGAGAGTGGACTGTTCCCTACAACCCACAACAAAACGGGGTTGCTGAGCGTAAGAACAGGGCAATTGTTGAAGCAACCAGGGCCATGTTGTTTGATCAGGATCTGCCTAAGTATCTTTGGGCAGAGGCTTGCAGCACAACAGTCTATATTCAGAATAGAGTACCTCATAAGATTTTGGGAAAAATGACACCAGAAGAAGGCTTTACAGGGAAGAAGCCCGAGGTCGGGCATTTTAGGATCTTTGGCAGTATAGCATATTGTCACGTACCATCAGAAAAAAGAACCAAGTTAGATTCAACTGTAGAGAAAGGTTTCTTTGTTGGATACAATGAAACCTCCAAGGCACACACGATCTTTATTCCAGGGACGAGGAGGATCATAGTGAGACGTGATGTGAAGTTTCTGGAGGAGAAAGCCTTCAGAAAATCTCAGGATTTGCCAGCAGTTGAACAGAGTCAGTAGATTGAAGCTCCAAAAGTGGATCAAAAGTCTCAGGTACAGGGCACTGTGACAGGAACAAATACAAATACAGGTACCTTGGGTGAGTTGAGTCCATAGGATCAGGAGTAGCAGAATAAGGAACAAAAAGCTCCATCTATTGGTGTATCTCCTACTAGCGGGAGAAGAATTAGTCGAGTGGAAACTCAGATTGCGCAAGATGCTCAGGAGTTTATGGGAGCTCCTAGAATGAGTGGCAGGGAGAGGAGACCACCAGCTAAATATTCAGATTATGTGGCATTAATAAGCGAGCTCATTGACAGTGAGCCTTCCAGTTATCAGGATGCTGCACAACAACAAGTTTGGCAGGATGCTATGGTGGAAGAATACAACTTCATCATGAAGAACGATGTCTGGGAGGTAGTGCCAAGGCCTATAG
>VDFB02270263.1:241694-252175 GCA_007258455.2 Sequoia sempervirens | reverse complement strand
CATGAGATAGCTCTATACTAATTTTCTCCATGTAGCATAATTATGTGGATTTAGGAGTTCAATTTGAGATTTCTCATTGCAAGAACACAAACCAAGCAAAAGAATGCAATCAACCATAGCAAGATTACCCCCCCAAATTACTCAATTATGAAACCCCCAAAGAAATATTTTATTTTTGACAATTTATACTTAGTGTGATTAAAAGTGCAACTTTCCAAAAACAATAAAATGGTCTTGATCTTGGTACATGCAAATGCTAAAATTAGGCGACAAAATCAAGTACAATTTTTGATACAAAATGAGACCAATCTGATCATACCAATGAAAAGTGCACAAAAAATTATGCACTTTCAAAAAAAATACACTAAAAAATGTTACCATAGGAGAAAGATATGAGCTCCTGAAGTTCTGAAAATGAGGATGAAGCAACAACACCTGTGAGAATTTGCAACTTATGGAAAATACAAACACCAAAATCAAAATCTGATTGCACCACTATGAAGAGCACAAAATTTTTCCCCAAATAAAAAAAATTCTTGTAAAAAGGAGGTTCTGGGCACAATTTATGGCCATTTGAAAATTGACTGCAAAATTGAAAATGCAAATGAGAGGGGGCTGGAAATTTTCAAACTAGTGTTGATGTCACTGCTGATGTAGTGATGATGTTAGCAAATGATGTGCTTAAATTTTATGGCCAAGGGGCCATAAAAAAGAATATCCTCTTCGGTTGACAAAATATTCCCCCGACGGAATATGCCACGAGATTTGCGGTTATTAACTGACAAAATATTCTGATTCCCATTAGTGGAATATTTAGCTTGGTTTTTTTCAATTTCTGTTGGTTCTTTTTTTTGCTTTACCGATTTTATTTTTTATTACCTTTTTTTTTTCATTTCAGTGGCTGATACATTGAGGCCACGGGTCTTGCGTGTGGGGCCGCGGGTTATGTGGCAAAGCCAACGCTAACCATGTGGACCCTGTGCAGAGGCAAACACCTTGCACTGCTACAGAGGTACTTGCAACTTTATGACCACCCAAACTTTTTATTTTTCATTTTTTGTAATAATTTTTTTCTAAATAAAAATATTGATGGAAAAATATTTTTTTTACAATTTTTTTCAAAATAAAGTTTAACCAAAATAAAATATTATTTTTTTGAATTCGTACCGTCGGCATTTATGATGGCTTGGGGGGTCATACAACTCCCTAGGCAATTTTTTTGTCTTGGTGGACAACTTCTCAGATTTGGATGATTTGATAGTCGATCTTAAGGTTTTTGGCCCTTCTATACACGATGGTAGAGTCAGATTTGTTCCAAAATACTCCAAAAATGTAGCTACCTTCTAGATCTAGCAACCACTCTTTAGCTTCAAACTCTCATAGATTTGGCATCATATGTCTGATTTGGACGAAACAAAAGGCAAAACTGACTTTCTCAAACTTTCTTCAAACTCAATGGTGAGCTCAAATTTGCACCAACAAGATCCAATTTGAACCTACAATAAGAGGCACAAAGAGAAAACCCCCTAAAATTTGGTATTTCTATTATTTTTCTAATTCTCCAAATCATCATACGATGCAAGAGAAGAGCATACTCAACTTCTAAAGATTTACCAAGATCTGTCAAAAATGGCTAACCAAAGGCACCTAACTTGCTTTGATACCATGTTAGAATTGGCTATGGAGATAGCCTACCAAGATCTAGAGGCCAAATGGAAAGCACAAAGAGAGAATATGAATATGACAAGAATAAACTGTATTCTTATCGATTATTTAAATATGGTACAATGTGATGTACAATGTATGTGAGACTCTTTGGTTATATAGCCAAGGTGAGACATACGATAACATAAGAATGAAAAGTGTCTTAATCTTATGATATGAGACAACTTATCACAACTACCTAGGTCACATGTGTTATAAGTCAGAAGATAAGATAACAACTAATGACAACTGACACCTTCTAGAAAGATTACTAGGACCTAAGTAAGCTTAACATGTAAATAAGTCCCCTATGTACACCCTAGTAATGAATAACTAGGTATAAAACTTAGTTACACCAACTTGTAGATCTAGCCCTATATGTTAGATTTTGATAAAACAAAATCCAATTCTAACTTTCTCTGACAACTTGGATTCAACCGTGAGGTCCTTGAAACTCCAAATCTTATTCAACAAATATTTTAGGCTAAAATATGTCCTTTAAATTTAGGAAGGAGTCTACAACACTAAAGCTTTGATACAATGTAGGAGTTAATAGTGAACTTCCAAAACCCCAAGATTAGCTACCAAACCAGATTATCTTCCACAAAAGAGAAATAACAAGAGTATCTTGCTATGATTAAGGACACAAGATTGATTGATTAAATATAAATATACATAAGATGCCTTGCTTATATAGACAAGGTTGTGAGATAGGATTAGACAAGATTATGACATGTGTCTTAGTCTTGTAAAATGATACAAAAAACTCATGAAATATTAAATGACCTAGGATACAAGTATTAAATGACATGATAAGATAAGATAAGATAACATGACACTTAAGTCTTCTAGAAATATTTCTGGGACCTAAGTAAAATTAACATGTAAATAGGACCTATAAGTGAACAATATAGGTAAAACAACTAATTACACTAACAATAAATCAAAGATCTATGAAGATGTAAAAGGAAATCTATTCTATCTTATGAAATTTTATTTTTTGTTATTTTCTTTTATCATTTATTTATTTATCCTCACACAAATTAGCTATAAGTTAGAATAGATAAGGAGCCTAACTTATAATCCCAAATATTTATTTAATAATCATGTCCCATGGCTCTAAATATTTCTATTGTTTTTTATCTTTCATGGCACATTTTTTCATTATAACTAAATAAATCTTGACCTATCAATAGTGTAAAGAAAGCTTGAATTGGTGGATGTTTATTCTCTCATTCATGAAGCAACATCTCAAGTGTAAAATGGAGATTGAATCAAATATTATAGAGCCATATGCTTATGTATTGAGAATATTGTATAGATTGATGAGGTTTAAAAAGGTTATATTGTATGCAAAAATTAGCCAATATCGAATATTAGAGGTATGAGTGGCATTCTTGAATTTAATTATGACCTAGGACCAATTAAAAGAGTTAGTTGATTGCAAGGATTTGTGTTGAATGATGTGAATTTATTCCTATTATTATAGTGAATTCAATGAGGATTTATGTAATGTCCCCTTTCTAAAAATAACATTTACTATTTTTAGTAAACTTGGTTTCCTAAAATAGTAAGTCAGGACCTACAGATAAATTGGGAAAGTTGGTTTTTCAAATTATATCAATTAAATAAGTCATGGTGACAAATGATTTATATTTTTGAAATATTAATGGGGTCCAAGGTAGGTGTGGGTCTCTTGGAAAAAAGGAAAGTGACATGCAATTTGGTAGTTTGGGATTATAATGCTTTGGTGACTTCACTTTTGGCAAGTGGGAGCTACAATTTTGGCATGCAAGCATCTCTTTCTCTGGGAATTTGAATTTGGGCACCAAAGTTGGTTGTGGAAATGATTTTGATATATAATTGTGTGGTCTTCCAAGTTGAATTCATTCTATGCATGTTTTCTCACATAGGTTGTGCTATTATTTAGAGGCTGGTAAACCAATGAAGAAAGGATATTTGAGGCTGGTAAAACAAGGGGATTGAGGATTAGAGATAGTGGTTCAGAGGGTCTCTAGGTGTA
Organism: Sequoia sempervirens; assembly: GCA_007258455.2. NCBI lineage: Eukaryota > Viridiplantae > Streptophyta > Pinopsida > Cupressales > Cupressaceae > Sequoia > Sequoia sempervirens. The sequence goes on along the minus strand of VDFB02270263.1, from coordinate 248,448 downwards.
ATTTCATCAAGAGATTGCCATTGGGCCGAATGCTCTTCAAAAAGTAATTTTATTAGCAATAGTTTAATAAGGGTTTGTTAGTTTAAGAGTGTATTTTGGATTTCAGTTTTGTGTGGCTATAGAATGAAGAATATATCCATATATAAGAGTCATTAAATTTGATATAATTTTTTGTCCAAGTTCAGTTATTTGATAGTTGGTGAGTGGTGTGATAATTGCTTTAGTTTAGAGCATGGTTGTGGCTTCTGGATTTAGGATTTGGATCTAGTTTGGTGTGCATATTTCAGCTATTGGGTTTTTGAATTTAGTTGATGTTGTAATAAAATTATTGAAGCATTTATTATATGTATTATTAAGCATATCATAGTTGTTGTTTGTAATTGAGAAGTGTGGTGAGTTTGTGGGAAGTTGGCTTTAGTTACAGTGATCATTTTGGGTTTTCAGTGAGAGATATGTGTGTGTAACTTTCTGCAGCTATTCATGGATATTATCTGCTATATATGATAGAAAATATAATGTAAATCCATGTGAAATTCAATAATAAATCATTCTATCTTATTTTCACTTCACCTGATTTCTAGTTTTATGCATATTGGTGTTGTTTCCAGGACACCCGATTTGCCCTATCTTGAATTTGATAGAAATTAAGGTTTCATATTTTAAGATAAGTTCACTTTTTAGAAATCCCGAGATATTAAAGATTGGAGACAAGTCATTTGTGGGGTTTAATAAAATTAATTAAAATTGGGGTGATCCCACAAAGCTGATTTACAATTTCTGGGAGATTCTGATTTTTGTTGAAATCACATAATTTTAGGAAATATAATGATTTAAGCCTTAAAAAGTTAAAAATTTCCATTTAAAGTATTCCAATTGAACAGGGGTTGATCAAACTACCTTAGATCAAACCCCCTTGGATAGAACCCCACTAGTTTTAAACCATACCTATAACAAAGTCTCCTTTACACCTATCAAAATGCTCATAAAATACCACTTTTGATTTACCCATGGGGGATCAAATGAATTCTTTTAAAATTTATTTTTTGTAAGTATGTAGTCCTTATTATAAGCTTCCCAAAAAGTATAATTTTAAATAAATTTAATTTAATTATTATATTTATTTTTTTATTTCTTGTGAATGTAGGTTTTTCACCAAAAATCAAGCTCTTTGTTCTACACGTGGAAAAATAGAAGATTATCAATTTATTTTTTTGAAAAATATGAGTGCACCAAATATTGAAGTCCTTGATCCAACAATTTTTTTTTGAATTTCGATACATACAATTTGTCTTATAGTCCGCCTATGTTGTAATTGGTTTGACTTTGAAACTTGATTAAGGAAAAAATATTCAATAAAACACTATGAAACCAATTGGAAGCAATAGATATCATAGTTACAAATCTAAATTCGAAAAAATAGAATTTTATCCTTCATGGAAAAAAGTTGTGTTATACGGTGAGCATCACTCCTTAAAAACGACGTTTACTGAAAAAACTAGTTTTCGAAGATGGAAAAAGAAGTGCAATCTGACTCCAAAATTTTTAAAAAAAAAATATTTAGAATCTACAATTTTTTTTTCACAAATCACTAGTTTGCATCACCTTCAAATTCCTCATGGTTTAGCCACTATAGGTGCCCGAAAGTGAAGATTTAGTTAGAAAAAATCATTTCAGTGTCCAGTTTGGCCAAAAAATGTAAACCAGTATTGTGGGATCACCCATTGAGATTTATTTTATTTGGGACATTACAATGGTATCAAATCCATGATCTTGCCAACCTAAAGGTTTGATTATATTTTTTCAAAATGAAAGAGGTGTTAAAAGATGGTTGTTGTTGGTGATCCTTATGCATCCATTTCCTTTTTAGATCCCATGAAATATTTGACTAGAGATCTAGTGGCCATCAAATAAACATATGCTAATGAAGATGGAGGATTTAGAAATTTAGTCCCATATAGTGATTATGTCACTTTGATGCAAATGATGTCAATTGTAAAGGGCTACAAACATCACCCAAAGCATAGTAGAAGGGAAATCATAAAATCTTCAGCTCCAAATTTTAATGGATCAAACAAGATCTCAATCAGAGCATGGTTACTAAAGATGCAAGACTATTTTCTACTTAGTTACATTGAGGAGTAAGTCCATTTAGTATGCAATCTTGCATCTTGAAGGAGCTTCTCATGATTGGTGGTACCAAGGTATGAACACCCAAGTCCACATTTAGGTAGATTATTTTGATGATTTTTTTAAAATTTTGATTGATAGATTTAAAAAAAAGGTTGAAGAGGGGTAGGTAGTTGTAAAGGAATTAATAGCAGGAGAGTCTAATATTGTGGGTGCTTTGAAGCATGATGAATGTGTGACAAAGTTTCAGGATAATTGTCTGGACATGCATGCAATGAGAGGGGATAAGGTTGTGCATGAAGCATAGGATAAATTTATAGCCTTGAATCCTTATATGGATTCATCTAATGATCATTCCAAGCCCAACATCTACTTTGATGTTTCTATTGGAGTAGATATTGATGATAAGCTCTCTAATGCACTTGAAGGAATTAAAGATGATAATAACTCCAAATTAGTTTTTGATGATCAATCATCCTATTTTATTGATGAGATGACATGTGGCTTTGGGGTTGGTTTCCAAACCAAGCCTATGGAGAAATATGATGAAGATAAATTAGTCCTAAGAATATGGAGAGTGAATCTTACAAAAAGGAAACCACTCACGAGGATTCGTATATTGACTACTTACATTTTGATCAGAGCAATCAACCATCCTTCACATGTAATTTGGGTGTGTCATCATATAAATGTGATTAGGATCTATCTTGGGATGAATTTCCCTTTCATTCTAATGTTGTTTTTAATTCATCATGCATAGTGGATGACATTGCAGGAGCTAATGCTGCAAGGTATGTTAGTGACATTGATCACAAATTTGATTTATTGCTACTTGATGCTAATTTTGAGCAAGGACATAGGATATTTGATTTTGAGAAAAAAGATATAGCAGCTTTGGTTTTGAGAAAAAACATAAAAACCATGATTATAGGCATACACACAATCCTTGTTGAATTGGATCCTCAACTTGTTGCTACACATTTTCATCAAGTTGGTCAAAGCGATGTCTATGATATTTGGGACAAACATGATGAGGTTGATGATAAGTATGAAGAAGGTTTTCATTCTTGCATGCATTATAAAAAAAATGCATTATATCTATAAAAGCTTGACATGCATGAGGGAAGTTGTGGAAGATAATTCTTGGTGTTTGTTGGAAATGAAATAAAAATCTTATCTAGACTAGATAATACAAAAGTGCTTGTAGAAAGAATCATTAAAAATGCAACAAGGGATAAAAATGAGCTTAGTGTTTCCTATGTTTATTTGTGAACAATGAAACACATCGTCAAGGAAATCAAAGTAGCTTACTTGTGCATGTTGGGTGTTGCCATAATAATGGGTTACACTTTCTGGGACATCCCAATTTTTGCCTGAAATCACATATTTTTGAAAAACATAATGATTTAAGCCTTTAAAGAATACATTTAAATGATTTTAATTAAAGAGGGTTTGATCAAACCCTCTTAGATCAAACTTCCTTGGATAGAACCTCATTAGTTTTAAACCATACCTATAATGGAGTCTCCTCTTCACCTATCAAAATGGTGATAAAAACCATTGTTGATTTATGTTGGGGATTTCCATCAAACCCAGGAGGACCAATTGCAAATAACACCTTCACAAATATGAGAGAAGCTTAGGTCTCTTTCACTAGAAGAATGGAAAATGCATTGGGATATGATATATTACAAATGTACAATGTGCCTTATAAAGGCAAGAAAAATAGGTAACGGGTGTAAAAACTACCCACATGGGAAAAAACCACCTGATTAATTAAATGCACTATTAAACTATAATGCAAGCCTAAGTAAACTTAAGCATAAATATGCTATTTACTCTAACACCCCCCTTAAGTGCAACTTAGGGAGAATGAAAATGCAAAAATGAAGAAGTAGTATAGGTCCTGACTACACAACCATGTTAGGTACCCATTTACAATGCATAAAAAATCTGTCACAAGTGGAGAAAAGGAGAAAAACCCAATGGGAAAAAACCCCTCTCCAAAAGAGAGAAAAGAAAACAAAAATGATGCATGGATGGAGTACTTAATCACACCCCCCAAGTACTACATACATCATATATATACAATCAATGACCCCCCCATAAGAGGGAAAGAGAGAGACTATATAGCCCCCCCACCCACAATGTGTAATCACCAACAAAAATGGTAAGTGCCTGAAGACAAACATGATCCAATGTCGATAAACAACTTGTCTCCCTTTTGGAAGAAACAAAACCAAGTACAAATGCAATAATGCTTCCCACTCTAGATAGGAATCAACAAGTAAAATACAAATGTAGGATGAAAATATCTCTGAAATCTACTCATGTGTAGCCACGACCTTGGAAGATGATGCCATGAACCAGTTAGGAACATTCCCAATCACAATAGAAGGTGACAAACAAGGTACCACTAGAAACTAATTTTGAACATTCTCCAGAGATTGAGATGGAGTGACAACAGTTGTACCACAACTATCATCAAAAAGGAGGGATATACCCTCAAATGTGTCTTCCAAATAAAATATGTAAGATTCTACGAACAATGAACCAATGTTTGACAAATAAGAATCCTAGTCAGGAAGACAATGAGATACTGGTTGTGATGAATCACTGGATGTGATCAATGAATCATCAACACAAAATGAATGGTCCTATTGAACAAGAATGATAGGAGCCTTGATCAATGACTCTGAACAATGAATCACTGAAGGTGAAGGTACATCAACTGTCCCTTATGGAGAAGAAGGACCATCTAAAGAACCCTTGTCATCCTCATCTAAAGACTCAAAGTATTCCAAAACTTCAAACTCCTACATAGTAGCATGATCATAGGGTATCCTGTCTAAAAAAATGAAGAGGCACGAGACAATCTGAAATAGGATCACCTGGGAATAGTTGAGTATTAGGATCTCCATGTATTTCCAAAATTTTAGTCCAAAGAATATGAGGACACTCAAAATGATCATTAACATTCAAAGTGGTTGTGATGATCAATATGCATTGTAATAACTCCTAGGACATGATCCCTTTTGCAATTCCATGCAAATTTATTACTATTAGTACCAGAAAGGGGAACAAGATTATATAAATGTGGCAACAAATGAAGCCATCTGAGATGTTTTATGATACCATCTCTGCATTGTTTATAGTTTCCCCTTTCCAACATAATCACACCAGGATGCAATGAAAACCCCATAATCAACTATGAAAAAACTCCAAAAATACAAAGACATTAACCTTCAAAAATAATTAGAAACCCCAAAATACTACAAATGAAGCCTTCCCAAAATACTTCAAGAAGTAATAATGCAAAAACAAGGAATAAGAATCAAGCAACTCCAAAGAGCACAACAACACCAATATTGAACTTCAACAGATTAAAAACACTACCAAATAGAAAAATATGAAAGAAATTCCTCAACCACTGTAAAGGTGATGAAAATACCTTTTTGTTGATATGTGGTTTGCAAAAAATGGCTTTCGTTTGCAAAAGATATGCAAAAATGAAGAAAAAGGGCCTATAGAGGCACTTTCAGAATCTTCTGGAGCTCTTGGTCACACCATATGACCACAAAATACATTTAAATTTTTTTTTTGTAAGTATGGCCCTTGATCTAAGCTTCCCAAAAGTATAATTTAATTATATTTAATTTGATTATTATATTTATTTTTTATTTCTTGTGGATATAGGTTTTCAATGAACATCAAGTTCTTTGTTTCACATATATGAAAAATAGGACAATAGAGAATTTTTTTTCTAAAAATACATGTGGGCTAGGTATTGATGTCCTTATTCAAAAAAAAAAAAAAAAAGTTAATTCAAATGCATATAAAAAAGTTATCACGGTCACGGAAATTGCACAGCACAATCAAATTAGCAATTTCTCTCAACCCCGGAAAATTAATTAAAAATATGTAACAAAAATTATGAAAAATATTCATGCTAGATATTGGTGAGAAAAATTTGTATTTTGAAAATTTAAGAGCTGTATCCCTTTCTAAAGGGTATGTGGTCCAAAGTAAACATCATCTTTTAAAAATGTTGTTTAGTAGAAAAAATAAGTTATTAAAAATTATATAAAAGGATTCAATTTTTTTTTTTAAAGTATAATTAGAATCTAAACACAAAATCACACAAATCACTAGTTTGATTCATCTTCAAATTCTCAATGGCTTAGCTGCTATAGGTGTAAGAAAGTGAATATCTGGTGAAAAATGCTGATTTCAATGTCAAGTTTGGCCAAAAAGTGTAACAAGTTTATAGGTGAGACCCTATCCATGACTAAGAAATTAAGGGAAGAGGTTGGTGAGCTTACTAGAAAGCTTAAATCTACAAAGCTTACCTTGGAAAGTGTCCAAGAGGCACTTCTAGAGGAAATTGATCAACTCTATGAAGCTCAATATTTCAAGGAGCTAGATTGCATCCAGAAGGAGTATGATCTAACACATTCAGATAAGAGGATTTTAGACCAACAAGGGGAAGGGTATTTAGAATATTCAACTTGTTTCTAATCATTTATTTGAGATAGATGTTAATTTGACTCATGATAATCTTTTGTTTGAGTTGGGTAATGAAGATCTAATACATTTCAGTGATCAGATTGGAGTTGATTGCAGGATT
>VDFB02270263.1:133980-241594 GCA_007258455.2 Sequoia sempervirens | reverse complement strand
AAAAATAAGATCATCCAACCCTCAGATGTTGAAGTTGATGAAAATCCCATAATTCTATTTAGGAGGGTGATTAAATCATTGATTTCATCAATACTATCACTTCTATACAAATGTTTTAGAAGTTTAGTAGTTGAAGAATTGGGTTTCTTCATCCAAAGATCATTGATAGTTTTCAAAAATTATTTAGGCCCTTGATCATACACCTTTTTCACCTACTCTTTTGTGTTATGGTCATGGTTGGATGAATGGAATTCCAAAAGCTTTTGTTATAACAATACTTGGTAGATCAACCATCTAGAGCAACTATCTTTCTTGAACCGACCAAGTAATTTTCTTTGAATTAAATTACCAAGTCAGGACATTGGATTTAAGTGGGGAAGCCCACTACTTGAGTAATCCCATTATCAACTAATTTCCTAACATTTGGTTAGGATTACTACCAAACATACTTTCTCTAAAAAAATTCATATCTACATGTCCTATGTTCCATATCTTAGTCTTGGGAAAGAACCTTTGAATTCATACTTCACTTTTTTTTACCCTTGTCATTTAGATCTGCATAAAATAAACTTAGTAAATACCTCTTGAAAATAACAAAAGATATCTTATGCAAGAACCTTAATAATTAGCATATGCTATAATTTGTACAATAGAAAAAATATTCAACATTTCATTCTTACAATCTAACTATTCAAGTTCAAATATGTAATACCCCTCATGTTACTGCTTGATTCTTGACATTCTTTGTGGTTTTTGTTTGGCACATTGTGATTTTGATGATACTGTTGATATTATGTTGTGGTAGCTTAGATTGGTACTAATTATATACTCTTATGATGCCATGGATATTATGATGATATTTTTTTTACGATTGTCTTGATGAAATTATTTGGAATGCAGTAGTCTAGAGGATAGTAATTGATGATATTGATGCAAATTAATGTAAATTTATGATGCTTTAGATGATGATATGTTTTGGTGATATTAAAAATTCACTCAAATTTTACTAAAAATATGTATATTCATTGCTTATCAAACTTTTACAAAGATTTAGGGGTAACAAATTCTAGGGAGAAATCATAGGTGTATTCCTTTGTGGAGAATTACACCAAAAAAAACCTTGAGAATCACCTCTACAACAAATATTTTACATTGAAGTTAATTGCAGAAATTTGTCTAAACTTGCGAAAGAATAGAATGCATGCAAAAGAATCCCTACCCCAATCGAAATCCTGTAATAATAAGAAATTATGGAGATTTAGACCTTAAGTGATTATTCCAGAGAAGTGGGAGATTTAGATCTTAAAAATACTTGCACAAAGGATAAATGAAGTACAAAAGTGGAATTAGTTGTAAGTGAAAAAATGTAATGATGGAGGATTTTGCAAAAAAAAAATTGAAGGTATGTGGATAAAAGTTGATGATTCATGAAACTTTACAACTATTTATTGTGTGGAATTTTCTAGATGATTAAGGTGATGCAGAAATATGGATGGTGCGAGAATTTTACTAAGAGGTAGATAAATGTAGAAGATAAGTGGATTTCCAGAATAAAAATTGCTTAAGAGAATTATGACTTTGGCAAAGGCTAGGTACTTTTGCAAAAGTTTGGTAGATATATGGATTGTGGGGATTTGACAATAAAAAGGATAAGGTCCATTCATCTACATGACCCTAATTAAATATTCATCTTAAACTCATAGGATTGAAAACCTAAATTTTAATCTTTTCAAACTAGATCTTAGTGTTCATAAACCAAAATATCTCAAAAGTATCTAATATTGAAATATTCTTTGAAAGCCATAGTTGGAACCTTGGTCTAGTCTATCATGGTAGAGTTCAACCTAGGGAATCAATTGCACAATCAACTTAGGGAAAATATTCAATGACTCAATCTTTAACTTTATACCTAATTTTAATCTAAACATACTTCAGATGACGTTAGTATTTCAAGCTTCAAGTTTTTCTACAATTGGGGCCAACATTAACATACAAATTGAAATTTAAAATTTACTTAAACCAAACCCTAGGCCAACTTTTGATATTCAAAGTTTTTCAAATGAAGACTAGAGCAAAGGAAATAGGAACCTATGAGATAGAAGGTGGAAAAATATCAGAACAATTACTTGATCTATCACCTTCACTAGAAAATGCACTTCAAGTTGCAAAGATTTACTCCAAAGTGTCAAAAAAGGTTACCAATTTCTAAAATAAGCACAAAATCCTAAATAAAATGATATATACTTCAACCAACTTGAGACATTAATGTAACACCATACCCAATAGGGTGGCAAGCACTTAAAATTAATTACATGTAATTTGAACTGGCTATAAAATTTTAATGGTTCTATGACCATTTGAAGGAAAATCAAGGGGATATGGATATGTTTGTGTGGTAGTTGGATTTTTACACTTGACAACAAGATATATAAGTTTGGAATCATTGTGGACTTTTTGGATGGTTGGCAGGGAAAGATGACCTATCCAGATGAACCTAAAAAATCTGCAACTCCTCACAAGACTATTAAAACCTTTAAATTACTCCAAAAAATTAATGACCAGACCCCTTTGCTTAACCTCTAAGACTAAGACCTTCAAACCCCTACACAAAATCACAAAAACCCAAAATCAAAACTTAATAGTGACAAAAAAAGGAGTCCTCTTTTCAACTAGGCATGTGTGTAGGGCACAATAGTTAGTACCACAAACTAGCACAAGATTGATTCATTCAAGGTGGATGTGAAGAGTTTCAATTTTTGTTTGTCAATCACATAGTCATCTAGGTCTATCATATGACTTTGAATTTTAATAGAAATTGACCAAGATATTAAAAAAATTCCTCTAAACATTGGTAACATTGAGGGGGATATTTTTTCATATGGAGCTCATTTATTTTAGGATTTAGGGAAATTGAATATGAAAAGGTCCTATTGGCTAGTCCCTCATCACCAAAAAAAATTTATGCCATGGTGATTCAAGGTGTAGGGTTTGTATGTGATTCTTGACTTGATAATTGGTTTGATGACTCACCTAGGATGGATCTTAAGTGTAGTTCTTCTATTGTGCTAACTATGGGATTCTTTGTGATCATCCTAAAGAGTCTCTACATCTACTCACAAACTACATAAATTTAGTTAAGAACCATACCAATAGTTAATCCTTAGAAATGGTGTCAAAAATGATAGGGTCATTGTAGTAATCTAATTTCCTATCATTTAATTTTATTAACTTGGGTTCGTATCTAGAGCTATCTATAGTAAGGATTTGGGGGTTTCAAGATAATGATCCTATTCCTAAGTTTTGACAATGACAAAAAAAAATGCCAACCAAGATACTACTTCCTATTGTTTTTCTTAGAACATAAAAACTCATGTTGAAAACAATTAGCTATGCTATTATCCATCTAACATACATGTCAAAAGAAATGTTGAGTCCAAGATAAGAGAAAGGCTCATCTATGCTAGAATAATGCATGGGAAGTAATATGTAGATGCTAAAAAAAAGAACATAATTAATTTATGGAAAGGAAATGCTAAATTTTTTTATTTAATTTTATATTGTTTATGATTTTATGAATGCCTGCAAGTTGACGTAAAAGAACAATGAACGTTATAACATATTATAACAACATTTGATGAAAGATAATATAAAAATGAAATGAATACTTAAGGATCACTTCCTTCTATTAGATTAGGATTGATTATCCTTTTAAAAGGACCTCCTTAAGCTAATGCAAAATTGAAGTTTGGATGCATTTGGTCAAGCCATAAACAACTCATTACTTGGAACACTATTCTAGAACACTATGAACTGTGGTCTAGATATCTACAAAAAATTATGGATCTTTGTGACCTACTTTGAATTTAGTCACTTTTCCCTTATGACTAGATCTAGAGAGATTTGAAATTCTCACTCTCTAGATCTTGTAGCTACCTTTGTCACAAAAACATAGATTTGTATGCATATAAACAAGAAATCATAAAATCATCAAAGAAATTTAAACCATGAAAGAGAAAGAACTAAAAAAAAATCATTATTAAAATATTTAAAGGTATTTAATAATGCATTAAGTACATACTAAGTTCATGAAAATAGAGAGATGTAGCAATATTGTATGAAAATGAGATACAGTCACCAAATCTCATCAGTGACATCAATATGAATTGAATTAATCACTAAAGATGTAGGAGGTGGACAATATAGAATCTCAACACAATTATCAAGAACCAAGGTGGATGAAAGTGCACATAGTAAATCAACTAGCCAAACTTTTCCTTAGGTATTTGATCCACTCTAGATGCATGAGAGTGTATACTAGTAAAATCTATTACAGGATCATTTGAAGAAAAATGTGAAAATATATACAATCAAGATGCATGATAAATGATCCCAACAACAACAATATCTTTACTTTGAAATCCTCTGATAAGAACTAAGTTAGGTGTGAACTCGACAATATTTCCTTCCCCACAGTGTAATATGATAGATGGAAAGGAGATTGATTGATAGTGAAGGAGCACAAAGTATATCATAGAATGTGTCATCATAAATATTAGTAGATCCTTTCCCATAAATACTCATATATATGTTTTTTCCTCTTGTATGTGTGGTAAAATTCAAGGCTCAAATGAAGAGAACATGCCCTATCATGAAGCCATGTAATGTTAGAATCCTCAATCAAGATGTCATTGTCTTGACTAAATATTGGTAGATGTAAAGAGTGCATTTAATTTCATCTTTTTTGTTATAATTTTCATTCCACTTGAATCTGATTATACAAGTGATTATAACATAGAAGAGGATGCAACGAATGAAATAAATGAAGGCCCAACTTAATATTGTTATTCTGAAGAAGGTGTTTCAACTCATCAAATTATTTTTCATAACATTGATGCTCATCATGTCCCTTCTCTTTTTAATATGCACATTTTTGTCTCTCCTTAGATGATTCTTGTTTAAATGAGGAGGAGGAAGAGGAATTATATGTATTATTTTAATGTTATTCCTTTCCTTTCATATTTTTCTTGAAAAACCCTTATATTTCTATTTCTCACCTTTGTTATTTTAAGCCTTTTGATATTTTGTGCTTTGAGTTGCAATAAGAGCCTATTGTTTGGAAGACTTTAATGTTCCTATATGTACCAAATTTTCTTGCTCCTTGGTGAGACATGAAGAAAAACCATCAAGTGAAGACATAAAGGATGCAGTACCAAGATCATAGATCTAATAGCATAGAAGGTAGAAACAAAAGCTCAATAATCAAGAACAAGCTTGGCAAGGATGAAAATAGTCAATTACAAGTCTTATTTCTCAATACCACACTATGTCAATTGTCATCTAAGATATTTTATTTTGGTGAATAATTCTTGGATTCTATCAAAACAATAGGATTCAAACCAATAAGTTTATTCTCTAGCTAAAAAAATTGCAATATATCATGCTTCCCAAATAAGGTATCCAAATGAATCCAAATTTGATTAGGTGTAGTGCAAAACTCAATTTGGATGAGGATATTTAAGATATATAGACATGCATATTGTACTAAAGGCTTCATCAAGTATGTAATACCTTTGTCTCTTTTTTGTAACTATTGTTGGTTCAATTTTTGTACCCATGGTCACTTAATACAACTTTTTAGCTGAAAAACAAGACAATGAAGACATAGGCCAAGAAATCATGCCATATTTTGGTGCAAAGTAGATTTATGGAACATAATATTATAAACATAGCATATATACTAAGTGTAGGATAGATAGGTCACGTCCCATCCCATAGATATATGTATAAGGAAAGATATGAATGTCAGAAGAAGAAGTAGAGAGATAAAAATATGTAAGGAAATATATATGTAAAAAGGGGATAAGAGATATATGTATGTGAAAGAACCTATGTATGAAGATTAGATAAGAGATAAGCAAGGGTATAGGAGAAGATATAGAAATATGTACTATTTTTTATCTGATTAATACAAAAGATACTAGAATTATATCTCTATGGTGTTGTTTGTTGTTTTGTAATATGTAAATGATTAATCTTATATTTGATTGCATCAATGTTCATCTTTATATTGTTGAGTCCAGGGTATAAGCTACAACACTTAGAAAATATTTGGGGCTCAGAACTTCAGTCTATGCTTCCCCATATTTCTTGCTAATATTGGTTTTGTTGCTAGGACCCTAGTTAGGTGATATAAAGAATAGAACACCCTAAAGTTTTAAATTTAAAAGAGAATCCAAAGAAGAACTTACCTTATGAGAGGGGTTTAGGAACCAAACGGATGGAAAATGGAAAGGGGGAAGATTCCAAAAGGGATATACAAAGATATGTGACATCTAAAGGAAAAGATACCAAATAACTACTAGGGGAAGCAATAAAAGGATTAATAAAACTCCAAATCAAACACACCCATGGAAAATGGAGATAAGAAAATCAAAAGATAAACTAAAGAATAAATTGAGTTTGTAAGGAAACTAAACACGACAAGCCCAAATAGAGAAGAGAAAATACACCAACAAATAATTAAAAGAGAAGAGACATCACAAGATAATGGAAATTATGGAAAAGACGAGAAATGAGTGTGTCATAAAGGGTGTTGTTGAATGTGCCAAAGGGGGTGCTTCCAAAGAAAAAAAAGGAGAATAAGAGAATTTGGAAACTTCAGAAAGATCTGCAAATTGTTGGGAGAAGGCAAGAAAACTTATAACTAGTTTAAAGAAGAATATTGATGACTATGGAGAATCCAAAAGATTGTTACTAGGACCTTGTAATAAATCAAAAAATCCATTACTACTATGCAACCTTCCAACTCTATTGAACCTTGCTATCAAATTGAATGATATAAGATTTATGGAATTTCTGAATACCCGAGAGAAAACCCCATTAATTCAAGAAAATCATTTAAAAGAACTAGTCAATAGAAGCATAAGAAAGTTAAACGAAGAAGATAACTAAGGAAAATTAAAAAGAATAGATTGATTTTGGGTAGAAAATTATGTTTACAAACAAATAAAATGACACTAACAAACAAGAAAATGAAAATATATTTTGAAGAGTCAAAATACCCCGATTAGGATCCATCCCTTCAACCATATAAGAGTTCAAGAATTATAAGAGAAGAGATACAATGAGATAATAAAACAAGGAAAGAAGAAGAGTGGGAAGAAATCCTAGGAAAAGAATATTTTGATATAAAACTAGCAAGAGATAAGGGTAGAGAGCAAAAAATCTATACTATTAGAAAAGTAAAGAAAGAGAAAGAAGAAAAACCTAGTCCACAAACCTAGAAAGCTAGGAATAAAGAGAGAAAAGAGAAAATGGATTTTTCAATTAAGATCCCTATATTTGGAAAAGATACAATCAAAGTAACATCACACATATTTTATAAGAAGATTACTATGGGAAATGCAAGATATTGACAAAGATAAACCAAAATTACTTGAGATTGTATCCTCTCTAGAAAAATGTATTAGATTGGTACAAGAAAACATATCCTCAACATGGGAAAAATTGGGATGAGGTAAAAAAATAGTTCTTAGCTAATTTTGACACTCTAGAAATCCAAAACAAAGTGTGAGTAAGATGAGAGATTTAGTACAGAGGGAAGATGAATCAATCGAACAATATGATAAAATATTCAAAGAAGTTTTCCACAAACTAGAAGAACCCTTAATAGAGAAACAAAAGATAGAGTGGTTTATTTGTAGACTTCAAAAAGATATAAGAGGAGCTTTAGATGGCAGGATATTCAACACCTACATAGATTTGATTACTATGGCTTATTGCACTAAATCACAAACTTGGTGGAAGCCATAGAAAGATGATATGAAGGAGAATATTAAGAAACTATAAGTTATGGTTTAGAGCACTTAATAAAAAAAACTTAATCCTGCTAAGGGGAGAACCAAAGAAGACCAAAGAAATATAGTGTGCATATTGCTCATGAGAAGGGCACATCTAGAATGACTATCCTAAGGCCCAAGGAGATAGAACCACTACCATACTTCATGTGGAACTAAAGATAGTTCCAACCAAAATTAACTCGATTTACTATGGGACATGTCAAGAATGGGATAGTCACCTCACCAATGACTATATGACAAATCAATTTTAGGTCTAGAACACACAAAACCACCCTTATCCCCAATTCCCTATGCACCACAACTATAATAAAGACATAGAAAAAAAATGACATATATCAAGGGATTAGCAAAGAGACCTCTATATGACACAAGATACAGAAAACCACAACGGAGGGACAACATGAATGCATTTGCTTACAAAATGGCTTACTACAAGAATACACAAGTGATAATAGACAATCTAATTATAGAGGAGGAAGAGGACACAATAGAAACAACTGCCAAAAAAGTGACACATGCTATAACTATGGGAAAATAGGTCATTATGCTATAGATTGTTGGGAAAATAAAAATAATATGTCCCTTTTGCAGAGATGACTCACATGACATGTTCAAGTGTGATAAGGCTCAACAGTATTATCAAAATCCACCACATTTAAGGAGTGATGAATTCTAAGGAAATAAAGGAACTAGAGTGATTAGACAAGTACCACAAGGAATCAAGAGTTGTCAAATAATAGACAACTAGCCCTATAATACATCATATGAGGATTATTCTAGAGGAGAAAAACCATCATATATTAAAAAAGAAAATTTGGAATGAAGAAAACCAAAGCCACAATACTAACTATGTTAGGGTTAGAAAGACAAATATCTAATAATTAAATGCAAATTTGATTAATAAATAGAGAAAATAAAACACACAAAACAAATTATAACACAACGAATTTAACGTGGTTCACCCAATCCAGGCTACATCCACAAAACCACATCCATCCAATGATTTTATTATCCAGTGCAAAACTTATTACAACCTTGTGAATAATCGCATTTTTCCACATACTATAA
This sequence comes from Sequoia sempervirens, assembly GCA_007258455.2. NCBI lineage: Eukaryota > Viridiplantae > Streptophyta > Pinopsida > Cupressales > Cupressaceae > Sequoia > Sequoia sempervirens. The sequence continues at coordinate 232,667 of VDFB02270263.1, read as the reverse complement.
CACCCATCCCAACACCTTATAACAAGTCTTTTAGAAGCTTCCAGAATTATGGTTTTACAAAGTCAATTTTTTTTTCTTTTTTGGTGATTTTTCCTTTTTCACTGATGATGCAAATAAAATGGAAAAAAAAAATTCTCAGGGGTTGCTGCCCCTAAACCCTTGCCCGGGGCCCAACCCAACCCTAAGTTGGGTGTAAAGTATAGCATGATTAGTCACCACATACTAACAATCTCCCACTTGGAGACTGATCAAGCTCCACACAAACACAATCTCCCACTTGGAGACTGATCCTAGACGACACTATTGCACTTACAGCTCCCATTGGAAATAAGCACCTTGGATCCTACTACTCTATTATACGTGAATTCAACCATGAAGGCCAACCAAAGCTGAAGAGGAGCTCAACTTCTCCCTTATCACCGCCTTTATAAACATATCCGCTAGATTGGCATTTGTATGTATCTTGTCCAACTTGACTTATCCATCCTTCAACACCGACCAAATGAAATGATATCTCAACTGTATGTGTTTTGTTTTAGAATGCAAGGTAGAATTCTTTGCAAGATGTATAGCACTATGGCTGTCTATAAATAAGTAATTTACAGTCTATTGTTTTCCCAACTCATCCATGAAAAGTTGTAGCCATATCATCTCCTTTGTCACCTCTGTTGCAGCAACATACTCTGCCTCTATGGTGGATAAAGCAACCACCTTTTGCAATCAAGAAATCCAACTCACTGTTGTCCCACCAACTATAAATACATAACCTATGGTACTCCACCTGGTATCTATATCCCCTACCAAATCTAAGTCAACATAGTCTTTTAAATCAGCATTAGAGCCCCCAAAACATAAACATTTATTGGATGTACCTCTCAAGTACCTAAGAATCCATTTTACCGCATTCCAATGCTCAACTCCGGGATGACTCAAATACCTACTAATAACTTCTACGACATGTACAATATCTGGTCTCGTGCATACCATGGCGTACATTAAACTGCCTACAACTGAAGTATATGGTACCTTGGACATTTTTCCTTCCTCCTCTTGTGTCTTTGGACACATATCCTTAGTCAATTTAACATGACTAGGCAAAAGGTGTGCTGACAGCTTTTGCATTCTCCATATGAAATCTCTGCAACACCTTTTCCACATAATTAGCCTGAGATAAAAATAATTTTCTATTTTTCCTATCTCTACAAATTTTCATACCAAGGATTTATTTTGCTGCCCCCAAATCCTTCATAGCAAAAGATTTTTCTAACTGTTGTTTTAGCTCACTTATGTGATCCATGTTAGACCCTACTACAAGCATGTCATCAACATATAAACATAAAATAGTGTAGTTGTCATTATCCAACCTCTTAAAATAAACACAATGGTCAGAATTACACCTATTGTAGCCTCGCTCCATAAAACTATCAAATTTCAAGTACCATTTCGAGGTGCTTGCTTCAAGCCATATAAACTTTTCTTCAATCTGCACACTAGTTTCTCCTTACCTTTGACCTCAAATCCTTGTAGTTATTCCATATATATTTCCTCTTCCAAATCACCATGGAGAAAGGTTGTTTTAACATCAACCTATTCTAAATGCAAATCTTTAGCAGCCACAATACTTAAAACAATACGAATAGAAGTCATTTTAAAAACTGGAGAAAAAATCTCATCAAAATCAATACTCTTTTTTTGTGCAAATCCCTTTACAACTAATCTAGCTTTAAATCTCTTCTTACCTCCATCCTCCTCTTTTAGCCTATAAACCCATTTGTTTGGTAAAGCCCTTTTACCTACAGGCAACTTGCATAATTCCCAAGTCTAATTTTTCAGCAAGGAGTCCATTTCTTCTTTCATTCCATGCTCCCACTGAACCTTAGCATCCACCTGCATAGCTTCATCATAATATTCTAGTTCACTAGCATCAATTAACAAAATAGTATACAAAGAGGGAGAGAATCTTTTTGGAGGTCTACTTATCCTTGAAGATCATCTAACATTCACAGGATTTTGTGGTTTTTTGTTGTTGTTGTTGTGGAGCATGAGGAACCACCGAAACATCATTGTTTGGAATATCATCCAACACTGCATAATCATTTTCTTTCTTCTCATGCTACAGCAACAGATCTTTGTACAACACTTTCTCATTGAATATGGCATCCTTGCTTCTTACAATTTTTCAATTTTCAAAAATCCCAAAGCTTATAACCAAATTCATCAATGCCATATCCAACAAACTAGGCATGGAATGGATACCAAAAAGAATATAAGGGAATATGAAGAAATAACTGAGGAATCATAAGCAGACAAAGAGGAAGAGTATGAACACTTCCAACCAAATAAGAAACAACATGAGAAAATAGTGGAGAAATCAAGAAAACACATTATACAACAACAAAAGGATGAAATTGCACAATTTTCAAAAGAAGCAAGATGTTGAAGAGTTTAGCCTCATTGGCCCAAAAAAAGGATCTTTTAGTAAAATTAAAATAGTTAGGGAAGTATTGAAATAAACAAAACCAACAACAAATACATCAAATCATAAAAGAGCAAAATTGAAAAAATGGTCCTCTATTAATTATTGCAAATCTAAACAACAATAAAGTTAAACATGTAATGATTGATTTAGGGGTAGACCTCAACATCATTCTGAAAACTACTTGGGAAAGGCTAGGAAGACCTAAACTTATTATCTGAATACCTATGAACATTAGTTTAGCCTATGGGTTTGGCATGGAAACATTAGACACATGGAAGAACATTGATGTAAACATAAAAGGAGTTACCAAAATTGTGGATTTTGAATTCGTGGAGATGAAGGAACCTTTCAACACTTTTAGAGCACTACTTGGACTGAACTGGTTTGTGAATTCTAATGGTGCAGTAGACTCTAGAAAAGAAGAAATCTCCTTAGCAAATGACAATAGAATAGTTCACATTTCTCGAGCAGAGAAAGAGAAGATAGAACTTATGTAGAAGAAATTACACAAGACAGAGACAAAGAAGATCTAAGGAACCTCTATTCTATCTAAAAGTTACCCATTGAATAGAAGAAGAGGAATATCATAATAGTTCCAAAGAGATTTAATTAGAAAGTGATGATACCACTACTAATATCAATGATGTTTTAGAGGCATGGTTATAGAACGAGCAAGAATTACCCAAGTCTACAAGAGCATTTTTTTTAATTAATTCTTCATCTAACCCAATTTCCATCTAAAGCATAATTTTCATCTAGACTCAATGCTAGTCTTTTATATCACATTTCAATAATTAAATAATTCTAATTATTCTCTCTCTCATCATTTCGTTGATTAAATAATAATTATTTAATTATTTAATCCCTAATTTAATTTCATCAATGATTAAATAAATATTATTGTTTATTTAATCATCTTAACCTAAGCTTCTTCTATAATAAATTTAATTAATTATTCATGACATCAAAAATAAATGTATTTTTATTTATTTTATTTTGGAAAACTTGTCACAATTTCCTCTTTACTTAGTTCTTTTATTTTCTTTTTTTTTTGGGTTAACTCTTCTATTTCATTATTTTCTTTTTCACTTGAGTGACCCTTTCCACTTGACTGCCTCTTTCTTTCACTTAACTCTTCCATTTCCTTAAATTTATCAACTTAACTCTTACATCTTTCTATTTCCCACTCCACATTTCCCTTCCATTCTTCTATTTCAAAAATGGGCAACTCTTACATTTTCCATTTTTCGAATGAGCAACTTTCCCATCAAAGTTGTCTCATTTGATCTCAGCCATCCATTCTCTACTCAATCTTGTTCGTCCATTTTGCCACTCTTCATCTATAGATTTGAGCTTCAATCTCCATTCCTCTCTAACCACCGTCTTTGAATCTTTGCCGCCATTATTGTCATAAATCTTTAAATTTTGGACTCCAAAATCTGAGAGCAACTTATCACAAAATCTTTCAAAACAAAGAGGAGAAGGGCAACAGAAGTTATTCAATGATGGCATAAGGGTATATTGGGTTGAACTGTTTGTTATTCCATTTCGTTTATGCTCATCTGTTTTATGTTGCTTGAATTGGGAATTTAACTTGTTACTAATAGTTTGGTGATTATTGTGCAAATCTCAAGCTCCTAAACATGATTTTCCCAATCTTACAACATCAATTTTATATATTATAACAAATTAATTCTACAAATCTCTAATATCCATTTCTTCTTTTTGAACTCAAAACCCAAATATATCTCGCATTCACATTTAATTTCTTCAAAGAGTACTTCGAAATTATTATTCCCAACTCTTCTAAATTACTTATAGCCTAATTCGAGCTTGATTGTGTGTGCTTTAATTAGTTTTGAGGTTAATCGAATAAGATTAAATTTACGCTTTACTTTGAGATAGAATATATTAAAGATTCCATCACTTTCGTAAAAGTTTACTACTTATGAGGTTACGTACGTTTATGCGATCACTATTTTCAGGGCCCATGCAATTGGCCTTCCAGATTTTATGCTCCTCACACTGCTAGTGTGAGCTCTGTTTTTTCTTCCCACCATACCACCTACAACAAACTTTTTCACTATATAACCCAGCTTACAGCCATTCCCATCATCACCCTAAAAGTCTCAAGCTGCATTCGTGGTTATAGTGGGAAATTGTTGTGTTTTCGTGAAGATCAAGATGAAAAGCTTTGGAAAAATTCCTCTGGTTGGGATATGTATTATATTTACAACCATACTCATTTCCATTGAAGGCAGCCCATTAAACAATGTGAATACTGATAATGTTGTGCAAGACATGCCATTCGAATCCCTGACCACAGGTAATTATTCAATTCCAATAGTTCTGGATTCTTATTTTTATTTTTGACTGTTGTGAATGCTATTATATTTATGAACTAGTATTGATAATTCTGTATAATCTGGTGCATATAATGGCTCTACAGGAGGGGATACTTCTTCTGAATCTGCAACACCAAATATGCAAATTAGTGGAATGGTTTTTCCTGTGCCATGCGCTGTGACTCAGTTTATTGGACTCTCTTGCACAAATTCGACTAGTGCCAATCCACAGATAACTGAATTCTGTACCTGCACAGTAGCATAGTTCCAATATAACAACCAATGATCGATATTTGGTATATATTTTTTTATCATATATGTTCTTGGGTAGGAGTGTTATAGATCATATGCAGTCCATAACCATACTAAATAAATGATCTGTTTATCAACTAATAAATGAATTTGCTCTGATATTATGTAAGCTTTTTGTTTCCACATCATGAATAAAATATAGCAGTTGCCATGATTGTTTAAAGAGTTTTCAGTTACTTATATACCCATTTGTTCTGCTCAATTTGGCTTCACGGAGTCCACTTTCAATAAGATTTGGAGCTCCTGTCAGGAATGGGTGTATTTTTTATTTAAGAATAACTTCCTCCATTCTAACTTCATCTACAGACAGTCTTTGCATTCTCTTTTAAGAGTCTTAATTCTGCTTGATCATTGCCAGCGTCCATTAGGTCACCATACACAAGATCATCAATTCATTTGCTACCTAAGTCTTCTACGCTTCATAGAATAAAAATGAAATTACGTATTCATTTTTAGATTAATAATAAAATAATTATTAATTCGAGTATTATATTGTTTTATGAAAGAATCTATTTTAAATAGAACATGGATGGCAATGCCTCTTAGTAATGGTGTTTATTCTCACAATTCTTATAAAATATTTTGATTCAACTTTTACTCAATCAAATGATATATAGTTGCTCGGACCCCTACAAATAATCTACCTCACCGTTGGCTCCCCCATCCAAGGCCCCCTCACCTTATATAACTGGGAAGGGGGCGAACCCAACGACATCTACCTTCCAGGGGGGCTCCCACCCACCCAGGGGTTTATGAACAAAATTGTCTATTATATTATGTTGTCAGTATCATATGACTTTATCAAACAATTTACTTGAAATATGATACGGATGACAACATCTCCAATGGAGTTTTTGTTGAACAATTCTTCTGAATATTTGTGTTCAACTTTTATCCACTTCATGATCAAAATTATCTACTTCATTAATACGTTTTGGCATCTTTTTCAATAGATTTTAGTGTAATCACCTCTATTTAAATAAGCTTTATTAATATTGTTGTCCATTCCATGGAAACCTCGCCATCTAATTAAAGTTTAAACTTCTTTTTTTTTGTATTACTTGTAGAAATTTAACCCTGTGAAGAGGATTGAGGACCATCTTCTACCTATTCAAATTGTGTTCTTGTATTCACTTAAATAAGCACATGTGCATTTTTGAGATCAAGCTAGATCAAGCTGCAAAGTTCATTTGGAATCTCAACAAGAGACTTGAAACCAAGCTTCAAAGGGTGCATACAAGAGATATTCTAAAATAAAAACTTTGAATGAGAGCCTATAGGACCAAGCAATTCACTTGGGAAAGTATTGGATTGACTTAACAATGTTTGCATGTGATGGGATAATAGCTAACAATTTTATAAACATTCTAATTGTTATTAAAAATGTTAATATGATTATTTGTAAATGTTTAGTTAGTTGCATAATAAAGCTTGTTTAAAATATCGTGATCTTTGATTTTGGAATGTTGATTTGTTTATTAAAGTTGTTCTTATTTACACAAGTTTTTAATGGAGAAGAGTGAATGCAAGATTATGAAAGAATCTCCTTTTGTAATAAAACAAAAAAAATGTGGGTTTACATTTTATTGAATGGTGTGGAAAAGAAAAAAATATTATCGCAATATTGATGTTTCTTGATGAGGGCGCAGCCCGACTTAGAAAATAACCCACAAACAAGAGAATAATTTTATTACTCAAAAAATGGAGCTTCTTACATGCAGAGGATCTCAAATCCCCAAGTTCTACAACACATGCAAGTTACAGAAAGCTACAGAATAACCCTTTCACAATATGCGAGCTTGTCCCAAAAAGTTACCCAAAAATTAGAAACCAACCCATAAATAGAGCTCCTCATTAGTTTGGAGCCAAAACAACATTCAAATTTGAGTTTAGGTGGTTTGGCGCCGAAAATTACAACTTGAAGTTCAAATTTCAAAAGAGCATTTGCAATTGTATCTTCTAGAAAGTGCGCCAACTTCCAGGGGCCATAACTTTTGATCCGGGACTCTGATTCAGAACCGTTTGAACCGTTGGAAAGGTCTCGAAGTCAATAATTCGCTAAAATTTGCTACCGATTTTGAAAGTTTTAATGCTCCGAACTCTAAATGCCTCAACTAACTCAAGATTTTCAAGTGCAACTGGGAAACTAAACTGCAATATCTTTCACCCGGAATAGAAAATAAAAACCTTAAATTGGAAATTTCATTATGACTTAAAAGGGTATCCAAAAATGTAAAAACATCTAAAAACTAAGAAACTTGAAATTTAACTATTTTTGGGTGATGTAAGATTGCCCTTACACCTCCTCGGATGCTCCTGCCAAGATCACTTCTCATTTGATTAAATATTTAAACTACAAATATACAAGTTTGTTGTACAAGGCTTGAATTGCATAAGGCAAAGCATTTAAAAGGAAAAACTAACTATTATATACACTAAACTAGTGATTAAGTCTTAGCAAATATAACTAACTAAACTACCAATTGAGTGTAGGTTATATAAACTAATCAACTTAAGTGAAATCAAACTAAATTAGAGCTAATTAATTTTTATATGTTTGATTACCTATGGGCTATTGGCCAAGAATAGTTGTGAAAGCAAGACAAAACTGGAGTATGGAGTATGTACTCATAAGAATTGTATAATTATCTATAATTGTGAAGAATCCAATTGATATATGATGTCCCAGACACAAAAACCTATTTGAAGTTGTATCTGGGATATCTTCAGAACAAGAATCAAGTGTCAAAAGAAGTGGTTCATTGACCAAAATCGTGCTAGTATAGTTAAGAATGTAAATATTTAGGCTACATAAAATAATAATTAATCACAAAGTAGTTGACATAAGTGATGGAAGGAAAAGAAACTAAATAAGGTTTCTAGAGAAGTTGTAATCAACTAGTTGCACATAGGATGGGTAGAGTGTACAAAGCTCTACTTTGGAGATAATTTGGAGTGTGTCTATGTGTGTACTCACACTCTCTTCTCTCTCCTTTAAAAATATGTTCTTTTCACATGTTAACACAATGGAAGAACATTATACATAATTTGGAGGTGATTGAAAGGTTAAAGGATGTGTAAAATAAAGTGATAGGGGTGTAAAACATTTAAAAAATTTAGTTTTTGTACTCAAGTTAGCTACCAATTTCAATAGAGCTCAATGGTTGTGAAACCATCACGCTAATTACATGGCTATTGTGGTAGTTACAAAATCATAATATCTATATTTTCTCCTCTTCTAGATGACAACCAAACAATAGAATAGTAGAATCTTGCTCTCTTTTTAATTAGTTTTAGTTGATCTTTTCTAGAAGGATAAACATAATAACATAGAGATAAATACGAAAATATAATTCTAGATAGGTGTTAACATGAGGTAAATCGGAGGTGAAAAAGATATGCAAAGAGGAACACCTAAAATATAAGTATAAAAAATAATAAAATAAGTTGCAAGGTGTACAATTTATGTTATTACACTATCCTCAATGGAGTTGTTAACACTTGAAATTACATGTTCACAATCTTAGATCATACACCTAGATATACAACATTGGGGATGTATGTCAAGATCAATGACCTCTCAATAGTTGATAACAATAATGGACTACACATACAACTAGAGAAATGAAATAAATTAATCCCCTTAAGATGATTCCCCTTAATATTTCTTAAACAGCATGGCCAATCTAAATTTATACACTTATAACCCTCTAAACATTCATCAAGCATTATCTCTTGAATGATTTAGCACAAGTTATTATGCCAAGTTATAAATATGATCATGACCTAATCTACTTCTAAAATACCAAATTTATAAAATATAATATGCTTTAAATGGAAATATTAATCCTGTTACTCTCTTGAATAATGCTTATTTATGGAGCAACAAATTCAAAGTCTCCAAAGAAAACTAAGCATATCTAAATATTAACCAACAGTGGAACTAGAGTTGGGCAATTGTGTAAATTAGAAAACCAATAGACATCACACAATTATACTTTCTTTAAATATACATTTCCAATAAAAAATACCCCATATATAATAAGAAGAGAAACTTTACAAATCCTCTACAATGGTTTTATACAGTTGTACCATGTCAAGTTTTATACACATATATATATACATATACACGCTCAGAGAGACCTTATGGTGCACTCATAAAATCCCTAAAATAAATTAATTATACAAATCTCTAATATCCATTTCTTATCTTGAATTCAAAACCCAAATATATTTTTCAGTCACATTTAATTTCTTAAAATAATGCTTGGATTATTATTCCCAACTCTTCTGATTCACTTAGCCTAATTTGAGCTTGATTATTTGTACTTTAATTAGTTTCAAGGTTAATCGAATAAGATTAAATTTACACTTTACTTTGAGATAGAATATCTTAAAGATTTCATCACTTTAATAAAACTTTACTACTTTTGAGGTTATGTACGTTCATGTGATCACTATTTTCAGGTCCCATGTAATTGGCCTTCAAAACTTTATGCCCCTCACACTGCTAGTGTGAGCTCTGTTTTTCCTTCCCACCATACCACCTACAATAAACTTTTTCACTATACAACACAGATTACAGCCATTCCATTCATCACCCTAAAATTCTCAAGCTGCATTCGTTGTTATAGTGGGGCATAACTGTGTGTTTTCATTGAAGATCAAGATGAAAAGCTTAGGAAAAATTCCTCTGGTTGGGATGTGTATTATATTTACAGCCATACTCATTTCCATTGAAGGTAGCCCATTAAACAATGGGAAATCTGATTATGTTGTGCATGACATGTCATTCCAATCCCTGACCACAGGTAATTATTCAATTCCGATAGTTCTGCATTCTAGTTTTTTTATTTGTGTGTGTTGTGAATGCTATTATATTTATGAATTAGTATTGAGAATTATGTATAATATGGTGCATATAATGACTTTACAGGAGGGGAAATTTTATCTGAACCTGTATCACCAGATACAGAAATATCTGGTGCATATAATGGCTCTACAGAAGGGGTTATCTTTTCTGAAACTGTACCACCAGATACACAAATATCCGGTGCATATAGTGGCTCTACAGGAGGGGTTATTTCTTCTGAACCTGCACCACCAGATACACAGATAACTGAATTCTGTACCTGCACAGTACCATAGTTCCAATATAGCAACCAATTATCGATATTGGATATATATTATATATATATATGTTCTTTGGTGGGAGTGTTATAGATCATATGCAATCCATAAGCATACTAAATAAATGATCTTTTTATCAAAACATGAAATGAATTTGCTCTTTTATTATGTAAGCTTTTTGTTTACACATGATGTATAAAATATAGCAGTTGCCATTATTGTTTAAAGAGTTTTCAGTTACTTGATATACCCATTTGTTCTGCTCAATTTGGCTTCAATTATGTTCACTACCAGAGGCATGGTAAACAACTGTTAAGTATAAAAATACAATTACACTAATATTCGTATTTCTTTAAAATTAATAATAAAATAATTAGTAACTTGAGTACTAAATTATCAAACGATTTTCTTTGTTGCTCAATTCTGTTAAAATACTTTGGTTCAACTTTCACTCAATAAAATGAGCATCTTTATGAATAAAATTGTCTACTCTGTAATGTTGTCAAACTAATTCTATTACCATATGATTTCATCAAAGAATTTACTAGTGTCATATGATTTTTATCAAAGAATTTACTTGAAATAGGACATGATAGCAATGTTTCTTAGTAATGGAGTTTTTGTTGCACAATTCTCACAAAATATTTGTGTTCAAATTTTACCCAATAAAATGAACATTTTCATGAACAAAATTATCTACTCTATTAATATGTTTTGACATCTCTTACATAGAATTTAGTACAATCACCTCTATTAGTTTTTTCATGTTGTTGTCTAGTTCATGGAAAGCTCACCATCTAGCTATACTTTAAATTAAATTATTTTGTATTAAGAAGAAATTTAACATTGTGAAAAGGATTAAGGACCATCTTCTACCTATTCAAATTATATTCTTGTATGAACGTAAATAAGCACATGTTGGTTCTTGAGATCAAGCTAGAGGAAGTTGTAGAGTTTGTTTGGAATCTCAACAAAAGACTCGAAACCAAACTTTAGAGGGTATATACTATATACAAGAGGTATTCTAAAACAAAAAAATTGAATGAGACCTTATATGGCCAAGAAATTCACTTGGCAAAGTGTTGGATTGACTTAATAATATTTGCATGTGATGGGATAATAGTTAATAGTTTTACAAACATTCTAATTGTTATCAGAATTGTTGTTAAAATGATGACTTGTAAATGTTTTGTTTGTTGCATAGTAAATCTTGTTTAAAAGAATGTGATCTTTGATTTTGGAATATTGATTTTTTTGTTAATTTTTTTGTTATTTACACACATTTAATGGAGAAGAGTGAATGCAATATTATGAAAGAATCTCTTTTTGTACTAAAGTAAATAAGTGTGGGTTTGAGTTTTGTTGAATAGTATCCAAAAGATGAAAGTTTGAATCAATGTCAATGCTTCTCATTTATTATATTTAAACAATAAATGTAATATTTTATTTGTTATGAGGCTTGAATTGCATGAGACAAAGCATTTAAAAGGAAAAAATAGCTATTATATCACTAAACTAGTGATTAACTATTATCAAATATAATTAATTAAACTAAAAATTGAATATATATAATATAAGCTAATCTACTTAAGTGAAATTAAACTAAATTAGAGCTAATTAATTCCTTACAAGTTTGATTACCTAGGGGCTATTGGCTAAGAGTAGTTGTGAAAGCAAGACAAAACTAGAGTATGGGGTATGTTCTTAGAAGAATGACAACCTTATCTATAATTGTGAATAATTCAATTGATATATGACATCCTAGACACAAAAACATATTTGAAGGTATATTTGGGATGTCTTGGAAAAAAATCAAGTGTGAAAAGAAGTGGCTCAATGATCAAGATAGTGCTAGTATAGTCAAGAATGTAGATATTTAGACTATGTGGAATAAGAATTTACAAAATAAACTATTTGACATAAGTGGTGGGAGGAAAAGAAATTGAATGGGGTTTCTTGGGAAGGTGTAATCCACATAGGATGGAAAGTAACATGACTAATATTTCCACTTAAAGCATATTATCTTTTCCCAATCTAGCAGTTTAGAAGTAGATTAGGTCATGCTCACATTTATAACTTGGTGTAAGGACTTGTGCTAAATTATTTCAGAGATAATGTTTAATGAATGTTTAGATGGTTATTAAGTCGCACGTGAAATGGAAATGTTAACTCAAAGTCTCCAAGGAAAAGTGAACAATGGAACTAGAGTTGATCAACTACAAGAAGTAACTAAGATATTTAGGTATTTAATCCTTTAGTTGTAGTGGACAATCAAATTTTAAATTATTGTATGAGCAAGGAAATTGGCATGTCCCAAATTAAAATAAATCTCAATTTTAATTAATTTTATGAGCCCCAAAAATTACTTGGACCTCAAATCTGGAATATCTCAAGATTTCCACAAAATAAACTTATCTTAAAATATGAAACATTAATTTCTATCAAATTCAAGAGAGGGCAAATCGAGTGTTCTCAAAATGGCACAAATATGTATAAAACTAGAAATCAGGTGAAGTGCAAATGAGATTGAATGATTTATTATATAATTTCACATGGATTTAAATTATATTTGTTTTCATTTATAGCAGATAACATCCATGAACAGCTGCAGCAAATTACACACACATATCTCTAACTGAAAACCCAAAACAATCACTATAATTGAAGCTAACTTCCCACAAACTCACCACACTTCTCAATTACAAACAACAACAGAAATATGCTTCATAATACATATAATAAATGCTTTAATATGTTGCTTACAATAGAAAATACATTCAGCAACCCAATAACTGAAATATGCACACCAAACTTGATCCAAATCTTGAATCTAGAAGCCACAACCATGCTCTAAACTGAAGCAATTATCATATGCCACTCACCAACTATCAAATAACTGATCTTGGATAGAAAATTATATCAAGGAATGACTCTTAAATACATGGATATATGTTGTATTTTACATCCACACAAAACTGAAATCCAAAATGCACTCTTAAACTGACAAACCCTTACCAAACTATTGCTAATAAAATTACCAAATTAAAGAGCATTCGGCACAATGGCAATATCTAGATGAAATTGCACCTAGGGACCCTTGGAACCACTGTCTTCAAGATCTTCAATCCCCTTGGTTTACTAGCCTCAAAGATCCTTTCTTCATTGGTTTACCAACCTCTAAAGAATAGCACAACCTATGTGAGAAAACATGCATAAAATGAATTCAACTTGGAAGACCAAAAAATTATATATCAAAATCTTTTCCAAAACCAACTTTGGTGCTCAAATTCAAATTCCCGAGGAAAGAGATGATTGCATGCCAAAATTGTAGCTCTCACTTGCCAAAATTGAAGTCACCAAAAGCATTCTAATCCCAAACTGTCAAATTACATGTCACTTCCCTTTTTTCCAAGAAACCCATGCCTACCCTAAACCCATTAATATTTCAAAAATATTAATTCATTTATCACCATGACTGATTTAATTAATATAATTTGGAAAACCAACTTTCCTGGAATTTATCTACAAGTCCTGACTTACTATTTTAGGATACTAGGTTTACTAAAAATAGTCAATGTTATTTTTAGAAAAAGGGACATTACAAGTCCTCCCTTTCCAAGATTGCTTTTCCTCAAGAAATGGTGACTTGGATGGTTGTGACATTTTTTCCTTTCCCATGTTGCATCTTCAAATTTGATTAAGTGCTTGATGATACCTTTGTTATTTATTTTTCCCTCTCCTATTTCCATAACTCTTTCAGGTGTCAATTTTTGTTTCCTTTCATCATATTATGTTAGCAATTCAAAAGAGATTACAATTTTTTTCCCACCACTCTCAAGAGACATGAAACATGAAAGGAATTGTGTATGTGGAAAACTGGTAGCACATCCAACTCAACAACTACCTTTCCATCCCTCCTAATGACTTTGTGAGATCCATTGAACCTATCCACTCTACCTTTCTTTAGGAAAATCTGATTATATGGTTGAAACCCAAAGAAATCTCCATTCTCTTCTTATCCGCATATAATTTTTGGGTATTATCAACTGTCCTTTGATTATAGCAAACTCCAACCACAAGGAGTCTCTCCATTCTCTTCTTATCCACATACAAAAAAAATTTATCCTATACAAGATATGAATTATCTCTAAATGACACCAGGTCCTCTTGACTTTGTAAGATAAAATCAATTGTTGTAGGAGCCCTACTATTTGAAAATAATTACTCAACAAAAGGGAGAGAATCATAACTATAGAGATCCTGAAATAGAGACATACCAAAGGACATATGATGGAAAGGGGTATGAATATACTCCCCTAATTGTAACCACTTCTCATGAGCACCATGTTGATAATGTGCCACCAATAAAACACCATACTCAAACTAAACTCTTCTCTCTTGGAATCCTAAAAATAAAACACCATCTAACCCACAAAATTAAATTCTTGAGAGGTTCAGAATCAATCTCATGGAGCATACCCTGCCAAAGTAACTCAAAGAAGACCACATTATCTAACTCGCCATCAATCATGATCCTGGGAAAAATACAAGACACCTTGCTCAACCATAAGACATTGTACCCCTCATCACTACCATAAGTATGAGGCCAATGAATCACAACCATGGCTCTGAAATCCTCCAGCCAAGGAAAGCTCTTTTGTCACCATCAAGTGAATCATCTCATCAACACAACCTCCAAGTGTCAAATGGAAGGCCCCAGGAACATCGAAGCAACCAAACCAATGTAATCATTAAAATATCATTTATAATCATGTGTATACAATCTCCATGAAGTAACTACAATGACCATTACTCACCAAAGTGGAAGAAATGAAAGAATGAATTGTGTCCAAGAAAATACTTACAACCAATAGCCCAAAATTCTGCTAATGCTCAACAACAATTTATGCATGAAAATTTATCTCCCTAGCCAACAAAAATATGTAAGGGAAATAATAACAAAACTAAAAGGATAGGAGAGATGAGTATGGAAGTAGCAACATGATCAATATTCCTTATGGTCAAAATACCTTTATTGTCCCATCTCAGCCAAGAACTATTCAACTATTGGGCTAAAGATACCACCCAACTCATCTTCAACTCAAGATCTAAAGTTATGTGCAAGCTAATTGGAAAGTGGGAAGTATTAATAAAACTAAAGGTTGACCCTTTAATCTTGTGACAACATCTCATAGCAAGAAATTGCACCTGGGTCTGGAATCCTGCAATCAACTCCAATCTGATCACTAAAATGTATTAGATCTTCATTACCCAACTCAAACAAAAGATTATCATGAGTCAAATTAACATCTATCTCAAATAAATGATTAGAAACAAGTTGAATATTCTAAATACCCTTCCCCTTGTTGGTCTAAAATCCTCTTATCTGAATGTGTTAGATCATACTCCTTCTGGATGCAATCTAGCTCCTTGAAATATTGAGCTTCATAGAGTTGATCAATTTCCTCTAGAAGTGCCTCTTGGACACTTTCTAAGGTAAGCTTTGTAGATTTAAGCTTTCTAGTAAGCTCACCAACCTCTTCCCTTAATTTCTTAGTCATGGATAGGGTCTCACCTATAAACTTGTTACACTGTTTGGCCAAACTTGACATTGAAATCAGCATTTTTCACCAGATATTCACTTTCTTACACCTATAGCAGCTAAGCCATTGAGAATTTGAAGATGAATCAAACTAGTGATTTGTGAGATTTTGTGTTTAGATTCTAATTATACTTTAAAAAAAAAATTGTGAATCCTTTTATGTAATTTTTAATAACTTATTTTTTCTACTAAACAACATTTTTAAAAGATGATGTTTACTTCGGACCACATAACTTTTTTTATAGAAAGGATACAGTTCTAATTTTTAAAATACAAATTTTTCTCACCAATATCTATTGCATGGATATTTTTTCATAATTTTTTGTTACATATTTTTTTAATTAATTTTCCAAGTGAGAGTAATTATAATTTGGACAAAGGTGTACTTCGTACCATATAATTTTTTTTGTATGCATTTGAATTAACTTATTTTTTTTGTTGGAAGAGGGACATCAATACCTAGTACACATGCATTTTTTATAAAAAAAAATCTCTATTTTCCTATTTTTTCATATGTGTTAAACAAAGACATTGATGTTCATTGAAAAACCTACATTCACAAGAAATAAAAAATAAATATAATAATCAAATTAAATATATTTAAAATTATACTTTTTGGGAAGCTTAGAATAACAGCTACATACTTACAAAAAATAAATTTTAAATGTATTTTGTGGTCATATGGTGTGACCAAGAGCTCCAGAAGATTCTGAAAGTGCCTCTATAGGCCCTTTTTCTTCATTTTTGCATATCTTTTGCAAACGAAAGCCATTTTTTGCAAAACACATATCAACAAAAAGGTATTTTCGTCACCTTTACAGTGGTTGAGGAATTTATTTCATATTTTTCTATTTGGTAGTGTTTTTAATCTGTTGAAGTTCAATATTGGTGTTGTTGCGCTCTTTCGAGTTGCTTGATTCTTAGTCCTTGTTTTTGCATTATTACTTCTTGAAGTATTTTGGGAAGGCTTCATTTGTAGTATTTTGGGGTTTCTAATTGTTTTTGAAGGTTAATGTCTTTGTATTTTTGGAGTTTTTTCATAGTTGATTATGGGGTTTTCATTGCATCCTGGTGTGATTATGTTGGAAAGGGGAAACTATAAACAATGTAGAGATGGTATCATAAAACATCTCAAATGGCTTCATTTGTTGCCACATTTATATAATCTTGTTCCCCTTTCTGGTACTAATAGTAAGAAATTTGCATGGAATTGCAAAAGGGATCATGTCCTAGGAGTTATTACAATGCATATTGATCATCACAACCACTTTGAATGTTAATGATCATTTTGAGTGTCCTCATATTCTTTGGATTAAAATTTGGGAAATACATGGAGATCCTGATACTCAACTATTCCCAGATGATCCTATTTTAGATTGTCTCATGCCTCTTCATTTTTTAGACAGGATACCCTATGATCATGCTACTATGTAGGAGTTTGAAGTTTTGGAATACTTTGAGTCTTTAGATGAGGATGACGAGGGTTCTTTAGATGGTCCTTCTTCTCCATAAGGGACAGTTGATGTACCTTCACCTTCAGTGATTCATTGTGCAGAGTCATTGATCAAGGCTCCTATCATTCTTGTTCAATAGGACCATTCATCTTGTGTTGATGATTCATTGATCACATCCAGTGATTCATCACAACCAGTATCTCATTGTCTTCCTGACTAGGATTCTTATTTGTCAAACATTGGTTCATTGTTCGTAGAATCTTACATATTTTATTTGGAAGACACATTTGAGGGTATATCCCTCCTTTTTTATGATAGTTGTGGTACAACTGTTGTCACTCCATCTCAATCTCTGGAGAATGTTCAAAATTAGTTTCCAGTGGTACCTTGTTTGTCACCTTCTATTGTGATTGGGCATGTTCCTGACTGGTTCATGGCATCATCTTCCAAGGTCATGGCTACACATGAGTAGATTTCAGAGATATTTTCATCCTACATTTGTATTTTACTTGTTGATTCCTATCTAGAGTGGGAAGCATTCTTGCATTTGTACTTGGTTTTGTTTCTTCCAAAAGGGAGACAAGTTGTTTATCGACATTGGATCATGTTTGTCTTCAGGCACTTACCATTTTTGTTGGTGATTACACATTGTGGCGGGGCTATATAGTCTCTCTCTTTTCCTCTTATGGGGGGGTCATTGATTGTATATATATGATGTATGTAGTACTTGGGGGGTGTGATTGAGTACTCCATCCATGCATCATTTTTGTTTTCTTTTCTCTCTTTTGGAGAGGGGTTTTTTCCCATAGGGTTTTTCTCCTTTTCTCCACTTGTGAGAGATTTTTTATGCATTGTAAATGGGTACCTAACATGGTTGTGTAGTCAGGACCTATACTGCTTCTTCATTTTTGCATTTTCATTCTCCCTAAGTTGCACTTAAGGGGGGTGTTAGAGTAAATAGCATATTTATGCTTAAGTTTACTTAGGCTTGCATTATAGTTTAATAGTGCATTTAATTAATCAGGTGGTTTTTTCCCATTTGGGTAGTTTTTACACCCGTTACCTATTTTTCTTGCCTTTATAAGGCACATTGTACATTTGTAATATATCATATCCCAATGCATTTTCCATTCTTCTAGTGAAAGAGACCTAAGCTTCTCTCATATTTGTGAAGGTGTTATTTGCAATTGGTCCTCCTGGGTTTGATGGAAATCCCCAACATAAATCAACAATGGTTTTTATCACCATTTTGATAGGTGTAGAGGAGACTCCATTATAGGTATGGTTTAAAACTAATGAGGTTCTATCCAAGGAAGTTTGATCTAAGAGGGTTTGATCAAACCCTCTTTAATTAAAATCATTTAAATGTATTCTTTAAAGGCTTAAATCATTATGTTTTTCAAAAATATGTGATTTCAGGCAAAAATTGGGATGTCCCAGAAAGTGTAACCCATTATTATGGCAACACCCAACATGCACAAGTAAGCTACTTTGATTTCCTTGACGATGTGTTTCATTGTTCACAAATAAACATAGGAAACACTAAGCTCATTTTTATCCCTTGTTGCATTTTTAATGATGCTTTCTACAAGCACTTTTGTATTATCTAGTCTAGATAAGATTTTTATTTCATTTCCAACAAACACCAAGAATTATCTTCCACAACTTCCCTCATGCATGTCAAGATTTTATAGATATAATGCATTTTTTTATAATGCGTGCAAGAATGAAAACCTTATTCATACCTATCATCAACCTCATCATGTTTGTCCCAAATATCATAGACATCGCTTTGACCAACTTGATGAAAATGTGTAGCAACAAGTTGAGGATCCAATTCAACAAGGATTGTGTGTATGCCTATAATCATGGTTTTATGTTTTTTCTCAAAACCAAAGCTGCTATATCTTTTTCTCAAAATCAAATATCCTATGTCCTTGCTCAAAATTAGCATCAAGTAGCAATAAATCAAATTTGTGATCAATGTCACTAACATACCTTGCAGCATTAGCTCCTGCAATGTCATCCACTATGCATGATGAATTAAAAACAACATTAGAATGAAAGGGAAATTCATCGCAAGATAGATCCTAATCACACTTATATGATGACACACCCAAATTACATGTGAAGGATGGTTGATTGCTCTGATCAAAATGTAAGTAGTCAATCTACGAATCCTCGTGAGTGGTTTCCTTTTTGTAAGAGTCACTCTCCATATTCTTAGGACTAATTTATCTTCATCATATTTCTCCATAGGCTTGGTTTGGAAACCAACCCCAAAGCCACATGTCATCTCATCAATAAAATAGGATGATTGATCATCAAAAAATAATTTGGAGCTATTATCATCTTTGATTCCTTCAAGTGCATTAGAGAGCTTATCATCAATATCTACTCCAATAGAAACATCAAAGTAGATGTTGGGCTCGGAATGATCATTAGATGAATCCATATAAGGATTCAAGGCTATAAATTTATCCTATCCTTCATGCACAACCTTATCCCCTCTCATTGCATGCATGTCCAGACAATTATCCTGAAACTTTGTCACACATTCATCATGCTTCAAAGCACTCACAATATTAGACTCTCCTGCTATTAATTCCTTTACAACTACCTACCCCTCTTCAACCTTTTTTTTTAAATCTATCAATCAAAATTTTTAAAAAATCATCAAAATAATCTACCTAAATGTGGACTTGGGTGTTCATACCTTGGTACCACCAATCATGAGAAGCTCCTTCAAGATGCAAGATTTCATACTAAATGGCAACTTACTCCTCAATGTAACTAAGTAGAAAATAGTCTTGCATCTTTAGTAGCTATGCTCTGATTGAGATCTTGTTTGATCCATTAAAATTTGGAGCTGAAGATTTTATGATTTCCCTTCTACTATGCTTTGGGTGATGTTTGTAGCCCTTTACAATTGACATCATTTGCATCAAAGTGACATAATCACTATATGGGACTAAATTTCTAAATCCTCCATCTTCATTAGCATATGTTTATTTGATGGCCGCTAGATCTCTAGTCAAATATTTCATGGGATCTAAAAAGGAAATGGATGCATAAGGATCACCAACAACAACCATCTCTTAACACCTCTTTCATTTTTGAAAAAATATAATCAAACCTTTAGGCTGGCAAGATCATGGATTTGATACCATTGTAATGTCCCAAATAAAATAAATCTCAATGGGTGATCCCACAATATTGGTTTACATTTTTTGGCCAAACTGGACACTGAAATGATTTCTTCTAACTAAATCTTCACTTTTGGGCACCTATAGCGGCTAAACCATGAGGAATATGAAGGTGATGCAAACTAGTGATTTGTGAAAAAAAAATTGTAGATTCTAAATATATTATTTTTTAAAAATTTTGGAATCAGATTGCACTTCTTTTTCCATCTTCGAAAACTAGTTTTTTCAGTAAACTTCATTTTCGAGTGATGCTCACCGTATAACACAACTTTTTTCCTATGAAGGATAAAATTCTATTTTTTTTTAATTTAGATTTGTAACTACGATATCTATTGCTTCCAATTGGTTTCATAGTGTTTTATTGAATATTTTTTCCTTAATCAAGTTTCAAAGTCAAACCAATTACAATTCAGACATAGGCGGACTATATAACACAAAAAAAAATTGTATGTATCGAAATTCAAAAAAAAAATTGTTGGATCAAGGACTTCAATATTTGGTGCACTCATATTTTTCAAAAAAATAAATTGATAATCTTCTATTTTTCCACGTGTGTAGAACAAAGAGCTTGATTTTTGGTGAAAAACCTACATTCACAAGAAATAAAAAATAAATATAATAATTAAATTAAATTTATTTAAAATTATACTTTTTGGGAAGCTTATAATAAGGACTACATACTTACAAAAAATAAATTTTAAAAGAATTCATTTGATCCCCCATGGGTAAATCAAAAGTGGTATTTTATGAGCATTTTGATAGGTGTAAAGGAGACTTTGTTATAGGTATGGTTTAAAACTAGTGGGGTTCTATCCAAGGGGGTTTGATCTAAGGTAGTTTGATCAACCCCTGTTCAATTGGAATACTTTAAATGGAAATTTTTAACTTTTTAAGGCTTAAATCATTATATTTCCTAAAATTATGTGATTTCAACAAAAATCAGAATCTCCCAGAAATTGTAAATCGGCTTTGTGGGATCACCCCAATTTTAATTAATTTTATTAAACCCCACAAATAACTTGTCTCCAATCTTTAATATCTCAAGATTTCTACAAAATGAACTTATCTTAAAATATGAAACCTTAATTTCTATCAAATTCAAGATAGGGTAAATCGGGTGTTCTGGAAACAACACCAATATGCATAAAACTAGAAATTAGGTGAAGTGAAAATAAGATAGAATGATTTATTAGTGAATTTCACATGGATTTACATTATATTTTCTATCATATATAGCAGATAATATCCATGAATAGCTGTAGAAAGTTACACACACATATCTCTCACTGAAAACCCAAAATGATCATTGTAACTAAAGCCAACTTCCCACAAACTCACCACACTTCTCAATTACAAACAACAACTATGTTATGCTTAATAATACATATAATAAATGCTTCAATAATTTTATTACAGCATCGACTAAATTCAAAAACCCAATAGCTGAAATATGCACACCAAACTAGATCCAAATCCTAAATCCAGAAGCCACAACCACTCTCTAAACTAAAGCAATTATCACACCACTCACCAACTATCAAATAACTGAACTTGGACAAAAAATTATATCAAATTTAATGACTCTTATATATGGATATATTCTTCATTCTATAGCCACACAAAACTGAAATCCAAAATACACTCTTAAACTAACAAACCCTTATTAAACTATTGCTAATAAAATTACTTTTTGAAGAGCATTCGGCCCAATGGCAATCTCTTGATGAAATTGCACCTAGAAACCCTTTGAACCACTATCTCTAATCCTCAATCCCCTTGTTTTACCAGCCTCAAATATCCTTTCTTCATTGGTTTACCAGCCTCTAAATAATAGCACAACCTATGTGAGAAAACATGCATAGAATGAATTCAACTTGGAAGACCACACAATTATATATCAAAATCATTTCCACAACCAACTTTGGTGCCCAAATTCAAATTCCCAGAGAAAGAGATGCTTGCATGCCAAAATTGTAGCTCCCACTTGCCAAAAGTGAAGTCACCAAAGCATTATAATCCCAAACTACCAAATTGCATGTCACTTTCCTTTTTTCCAAGAGACCCACACCTACCTTGGACCCCATTAATATTTCAAAAATATAAATCATTTGTCACCATGACTTATTTAATTGATATAATTTGAAAAACCAACTTTCCCAATTTATCTGTAGGTCCTGACTTACTATTTTAGGAAACCAAGTTTACTAAAAATAGTAAATGTTATTTTTAGAAAGGGGACATTACATAAATCCTCATTGAATTCACTATAATAATAGGAATAAATTCACATCATTCAACACAAATCCTTGCAATCAACTAACTCTTTTAATTGGTCCTAGGTCATAATTAAATTCAAGAATGCCACTCATACCTCTAATATTCGATATTGGCTAATTTTTGCATACAATATAACCTTTTTAAACCTCATCAATCTATACAATATTCTCAATACATAAGCATATGGCTCTATAATATTTGATTCAATCTCCATTTTACACTTGAGATGTTGCTTCATGAATGAGAGAATAAACATCCACCAATTCAAGCGTTCTTTACACTATTGATAGGTCAAGATTTATTTAGTTATAATGAAAAAATGTGCCATGAAAGATAAAAAAACAATAGAAATATTTAGAGCCATGGTACATGATTATCAAATAAATATTTTGGATTATAAGTTAGGCTCCTTATCTATTCTAACTTATAGCTAATTTGTGTGAGGATAAATAAATAAATGATAAAAGAAAATAACAAAAAATAAAATTTCATAAGATAGAATACATTTCCTTTTACATCTTCATAGATCTTTGATTTATTGTTAGTGTAATTAGTTGTTTTACCTATATTGTTCACTTATAGGTCCTATTTACATGTTAATTTTACTTAGGTCCCAGAAATATTTCTAGAAGACTTAAGTGTCATGTTATCTTATCTTATCTTATCATGTCATTTAATACTTGTATCCTAGGTCATTTAATATTTCATGAGTTTTTTGTATCATTTTACAAGACTAAGACACATGTCATAATCTTGTCTAATCCTATCTCACAACCTTGTCTATATAAGCAAGGCATCTTATGTATATTTATATTTAATCAATCAATCTTGTGTCCTTAATCATAGCAAGATACTCTTATTATTTCTCTTTTGTGGAAGATAATTTGGTTTGGTAGCTAATCTTGGGGTTTTGGAAGTTCACTATTAACTCCTACATTGTATCAAAGCTCTAGTGTTGTAGAATCCTTCCTAAATTTAAAGGACATATTTTAGCCTAAAATATTTGTTGAATAAGATTTGGAGTTTCAAGGACCTCACGGTTGAATCCAAGTTGTTAGAGAAAGTTGGAATTGGCTTTTGTTTTATCAAAATCTAACATATAGGGCTAGATCTACAAGTTGGTGTAACTAAGTTTTATACCTAGTTATTCATTACTAGGGTGTACATAGGGGACTTATTTACATGTTAAGCTTACTTAGGTCCTAGTAATCTTTCTAGAAGGTGTCAGTTGTCATTAGTTGTTGTCTTATCTTTTGACTTATAACACATGTGACCTAGGTAATTTTGATAAGTTGTCTCATATCATAAGATTAAGACACTTTTCATTCTTATGTTATTGTATGTCTCACCTTGGCTATATAACCAAGGAGTCTCACATACATTGTACATCACATTGTACCATATTTAAATAATCGATAAGAATACAGTTTGTTCTTTTCATATTCATATTCTCTCTTTGTGCTTTCCATTTGGCCTCTAGATCTTGGTAGGCTATCTCCATAGCCAATTCTAACATGGTATCAAAGCAAGTTAGGTGCCTTTGGTTAGCCATTTTTGACAGATCTTGGTAAATCTTTAAAAGTTGAGTATGCTCTTCTCTTGCATCGTATGATGATTTGGAGAATTAGAAAAATAATAGAAATACCAAATTTTAGGGGGGTTTCTCTTTGTGCCTCTTATTGTAGGTTCAAATTGGATCTTGTTGGTGCAAATTTGAGCTCACCATTGAGTTTGAAGAAAGTTTGAGAAAGTCGGTTTTGCCTTTTGTTTCGTCCAAATCAGACATATGATGCCAAATCTATGAGAGTTTGAAGCTAAAGAGTGGTTGCTAGATCTAGAAGGTAGCTACATTTTTTGAGTATTTTGGATCAAATCTGACCCTACCATCGTGTATAGAAGGGCCAAAAACCTTAAGATCGCCTATCAAATCATCCAAATCTAAGAAGTTGTCCACCAAGACAAAAAAATTGCCTAGGGAGTTGTATGACCCCCCAAGCCATCATAAATGCCGACGGTACGAATTCAAAAAAATAATATTTTATTTTGGTTAAACTTTATTTTGAAAAAAATTGTAAAAAAAATATTGTTCTGTCAATATTTTTATTTAGAAAAAAATTATTACAAAAAATGAAAAATAAAAAGTTTGGGTGGTCATAAAGTTGCAAGTACCTCTGTAGCAGTGCAAGGTGTTTGCCTCTGCACAGGGTCCACATGGTGAGCGTTGGCTTTGCCACATTACCCGTGGCCCCACACTCAAGACCCGTGGCCTCAATGTATCAGCCACTGAAATGAAAAAAAAAGGTAATAAAAAAAAAATCGGTAAATCAAAAAAAAGAACCAACAGAAATTGAAACAAACCAAGCTAAATATTCCACTAATGGGAATCAGAATATTTTTTCAGTTAATAACCGCAAATCTCGTGGCATATTCCGTCGGGGGAATATTTTGTCAACCGAAGAGGATATTCTTTTTTATGGCCCCTTGGCCATCAAATTTAAGCACATCATTTGCTAACATCATCACTACATCAGCAGTGACATCAACACTAGTTTGAAAATTTCCAGCCCCCTCTCATTTGCATTTTCAATTTTGCAGTCAATTTTCAAATGGCCATAAATTGTGCCCAGAACCTCCTTTTTACAAGAATTTTTTTTATTTGGGGAAAAATTTTGTGCTCTTCATAGTGGTGCAATCAGATTTTGATTTTGGTGTTTGTATTTTCCATAAGTTGCAAATTCTCACAGGTGTTGTTGCTTCATCCTCATTTTCAGAACTTCAGGAGCTCATATCTTTCTCCTATGGTAACATTTTTAAGTGTATTTTTTTTTAAAGTGCATAATTTTTTGTGCACTTTTCATTGGTATGATCAGATTGGTCTCATTTTGTATCAAAAATTGTACTTGATTTTGTGGCCTAATTTTAGCATTTGCATGTACCAAGATCAAGACCATTTTATTGTTTTTGGAAAGTTGCACTTTTAATCACACTAAGTATAAAGTGTCAAAAATAAAATATTGCTTTGGGGGTTTCATAATTGAGTAATTTGGGGGGGTAATCTTGCTATGGTTGATTGCATTCTTTTGCTTGGTTTGTGTTCTTGCAATGAGAAATCTCAAATTGAACTCCTAAATCCACATAATTATGCTACATGGAGAAAATTAGTATAGAGCTATCTCATGATGATCTAAAGGAAACCATTCATCAACCTATTGATGCTAAAGAATTGGAAAAATGGGAGCTTGCTCATGAGAAAACACTTGGATTCATATGTGCATTAGTCTCATTTGATTTACAATCTCATGTTGAATCATGGAAAACACCTAAAGAGGCTTGGGAGGCTTTTGAAAAATTGTATGACCATAAAACAAATAAGATTAGGGGATATCAAATTGATAATGATTTGATGAATCTTGATCCAAAATGTTTTGACCACATCCAAGACTACATCTCCAAAGTTAAGCAACTAAGAACACAGTTGAAAGAATGCAGCATTGATAAAGGGGATTTACAATTGATTCTGAATGTGGTATCCAAGCTTGGTCTTGAGTATTAAGTGTTTTTTTTCTGGCTTTCATACCCATCGACTTTCTATGGGAGCATCATATGTTGATCCTAAGTTTTATGACTTTGCAAATCTCCCAATGCAAGAAGAAGCTAAGTTAGTGAACATGGGTTTAATCAAGTCTTCCAAGTCACAAGCATTGTTGGCAAGTGAGTCTAAGGTACAAAAAGAATCAATGAATATTGATAAGAAGCAAAAGAAGAAAAAGAACAAGCCACATAAAGAATCAAATTTCTCACCCTCTAAAGGAGAATCATCTAAGAAGGAGAGGCCTACTTGTGCATATTGCAAGAAGGATGGACATGAAGAAAACTATTGTTATAAGAAGCATATTGATGAGTTGAAACATCTTCTCAAAAAGAATCACATTGATTTTCCTTCTAGAATGTTTGAATCACCTCCTCCTTCTTCAAAATAGTCTAAAAGGATAAAGGTCAAGCTTCTCCATTAGGATATAAGGGACATGCTCTTTGTGATTTTTCAAGTCATGGATTAGGGAGATGGCTTCTAGATTCAAGAGCATCTCATCATATGACATCTTCATAGTCTATATTCTCTTATTTTCAACCTTGTACTATGTCTCCTATTTTGATGGGAAATAATACATACATGAGTGTATTTGGAATGGATCTATTAGTTTTGGGGAAAACACTTTCCAATATGTTTTGTGTGTTGGTCATTTCGAAAACAATCTTCTTTCTATATATCAAATTACACATGGTGGAGATGGGAGGACTGTGGAGTTCACACCTGATTCAATCATCATTCGAGACTTGGAGAGTAGAGAGATCATTGCTACAGGGATGGTTGATCATTCATCTCGGTTGTATACCTTTACAAATTTTGCTTCTAATGGTGACATTGTTCCTTTAGCTTTAGATTGCACTTCAAGTATGAACCATGATTTAGAGGAGACATTTGGCTTCTTAAACTTGGGAGTTCTCACATCATATCCAGTTCTTGAGCCATGCATTCTATCTCCTCCATCTACTGTTGCAGTTGTTGATGATTGTGTTACTACAAATATGGCTTCTAGTGATTCAATGTAGTAGGATCTTCATTGTCTTTCATATTTGGCTACTTTGGATGGCTTCTTGACAAGTATTTAGACTTGTTTGTGGAGTCTCATATTTCAAATTTGGGAGACATTATTGTTGGCATTCATCTTCTCTTTGATGAAGATGATTCTTCTTCAATTGTTGTGAGGGAACACTTTAACCCTCTTGTTCAATCTCTAAATGATCATTCTTTGCAATTTGGCGTGACTGTGGATACTTTTGGACAACATTTGTGAGAGGATTATTTGTCTTCAAAGGGGATATCATTGTCTTTGTATTATGTTCTACATTCATCTCTACTAGATTTTGGATTGTCCTCTTCAATAGTGTTTCCTAGAATGCTTGTTTAGAGTGAGTCATCTTTCGGCGTTGACATGGAGACACTTGAGCATGCTTCAGAGACATCATCCACCATTTATCTTCCTTCATCTTCATTTCAGGATTGGGAAGAACTCTTGCATACATTCATGGTTTTGTTTCTTCCTAAGAGGAGGAACATTGTTCAATGAGATTTAATCATCTTCAGCATTCAATGTCAAGATTCTACCATTGTAGGAGACTCACCATTGAAGGGGGGCTACATTGTCTCTCTTCTTCTATCTTATGGGGGTTCTTTTTCCTCACATGGGGTTTTGGCCCTCTCATGCATCATTGAGAGATTTTTTGTATTGCATCTCTTTTGGGGAGGAGTTTTGTCCCACTGGGTTTTCTCCTTTTCTCCAGTTGTGAGAGATTTCTTTTACATATGTACATGGGTACCTAATATGGCCTAGTAGTCGAGACCCATCTTTGTGTCATTTGTGTAATAATCTACTTCTCCCTAAGTTGCATTTAAGGGGGGATGTTGGTGTAAATAAGTCTTGTACCTAGTTAACTCATTACTAGGGGACATAGGGGACTTATTTACATGTTAAGTTTACTTAGGTCCTAGTAATCTTTCTAGAAGGTGTTAGTTGTCATTAGTTTTTATCTTGTCTTTTGACTTGTAACACATGTGACCTAGGTAGTTGTGATAAGTTGTCTCATATCATAAGATTAAGACACTTGTCATAATCTTATGTTATCTTGTGTTTCACCTTAGCTATATAACCAAGGGGTCTCTCATACATTGTACATCACATTGAATCATATTTGCATAATTGATAGGAATACAGTTTATTCTTGTCATATTCATATTCTCTCTTTGTGCTTTCCATTTGGCCTCTAAATCTTGGTAGACTATCTCCATATCCAATTATAACACTACAAGTGTTTCAAATCAAGCAAAGGTTACCATATCTAGGAGGTGGCTATTTTTTAAAGCAATTTGGTCCAAAATTGACCTTTCCATCGTGTTGGGAAGGCCCGAAAACCTAAAGATTGCTTGTCAAATCATGAAATTTGGTCACATTTTCTTAGGGACGTCAAAGGTTTTTTCTTGTTTTTCATTATAACTTGTCCATACACCTGTATGGAATTTGTACTAATCATACAGGTCACTGTCAAATCTATGATCATAGGCATAATATTTCTAACATCACCACAGTATATTTGAGGGTATATTCTTTGCATACATTATTTGCATCGAATTGTACTTGGTTGTTAGACAATGTCACATCGCTTGGTACTCCCTATTAGGATGATACATTGTTAACAAATTTTATTTATTAAAAATTTCAATTAAAGTCTTTAAAAAAAATATTGTAGTTAAATTTAATGTTTATTGGACATTTGGTATTTAGTCATAGGTCACATGGTTACCCACCCCCAGTCCATCCATAGTGGGAGGATTGAATGCCCAAGCAACATTGCCTATGGTATGCCTCCCCTAGTAATCCAACCTGGTGATGTTGCCGCTATTGGGAGCCATGAGATTATTTTTTAAAATAATTTTTTAACTAATGGTCATATGGGTGTCTGAGGGCTTAAGGCCCAAGGGCCCAATTTTCACCCCCCAATGCTCGCATCAAGCAACTTTTTTCAAATGGATATAACTTTTGATGCACTATCATATTTTAAAAAATGAGATATCATCATAAAGTTGGCTCTATGTCCTTTGTAGTGGTGAAGTTTATTTTTCTAGATTCTATTGTTTGGTGCTAATATTTTCTATTTGAAGTCATATTTGTATTTTTGGATTTTAAGCTCATAAATTTTTGCCACAATCTTAATTTTTGTGATTCTTATAGCATTGGAAAGGTATTAAGGAGCTCTATCATTCCATCCATGAATCTTTTCTAGATTTAAACAAAAGAATATAAATTCTTCCCTAAAGAGTCTAAGAAGAATGCCTCTAAAGATACAAGGAATGTTTATAATGGAAAGAAAGAAGGAAAATCCAGTTCTAATTGGAAGCAGAAAGGTTTCAGAAGTACTCCATCAACAAAATAACATGCTCCTAACAAGTTCAATCAATCCTTTCAAGGTTATTGTTTTTCTTGCAATATTTTTGGACATAAGGTTGTTGATTGTAGAGTTAGACAGAGAAGGAATAACAACATAGCAAGGTCTTTCTTAACTCAAATAAGCAATACTATGTTATTTTATGGATATTGTTTTGCTTGCAACAACTATGGTCACAAGGTTAATGAGTGTAGATCTAAAGTGAAGAGGAACAGCTCTATTCCATAGCATAATGTTGTGTGATACAAGTGCAATAATATGGGACAAAAGGAAAACTATTGTACAAATGGTTTTGTGAAGCCATCTACTCAGTATCTGAAAAAGGATCAATCCCTTAATCAAAAAAATAAGTGAAATGAAAAGATCCAAAATTAAGACCATGAGAAGGATGATTCTACTCTTGTGCACTTTACACAAGATTCCAATACAAAATGAGATAGAGTGTTATCTTAGGGGAGATCTCACTTGCAGAACCTCTTTGCCCCCCCTAAAAAGAAAAAAGGTGTTGAAGACTTCAACATGTAGGATGATTTGAATCAGATTAGTCAGTGTACAAATTTGTTGTGTATAAATGGAACTTGTTCCTGATGGAATTTGAAAATGTGTGAAGGATGGTACACCTTTTATAATTGATTTTATTCCAATTTGGTGTACCATGCTTAATTTTTTAGAAAAGAAAATTCCAGTGGTTTTCCAAAACATGTACTATGACAACATTGAGGTTTTTTAATCTGCATTTATCTACATAGAAATTTTTGGCCTTGTGGTCTAGAGGTCTTCTTGATCAAGATGTGAAGGTATCATATCCAAGTTTTCAAGTATTTATACCTTTTGATATAGTAGATATCAATGATAGTGTTTCGATCTTGCTTAATGAAGCAATATTGAAGGCTTGTTGAAATGTGTTAAATTTCTCTAGAAGTAAAGTTTTGTCCATACAAGATGATTTGATGTACCGCAATGCTCTATAGAAGTTTTCTACGATGACTATCCATTTGTAGAAAATTTGTTGAGGTACCTATGCAAACTAGTGCTTGAGAAGATCAATTATATGAGTCACTATAGTTGTTAGGTTTGCTCTACATGTGGCATTTTTGGTTTTCATCACATGAGAAGGTTGTAAAAAGAATCTTTAGAGATTTGATGGGTACTCCAGAATATGGCCTATGGTACATAAAAAGGATCAAAATTTCTCTTTGAGTGCCTATACTAATGTTGACTGGGAAGATTGTGTTGATGATTGGAGAAGTACAAGTGGAAGTGCATTCTTTTTGGGAGACAAATAGGTCTCATGGTTCAGTAAAAAGTATGATTCAGTTTCTTTGTCCATAGAAGAAGTGGAATATATTAAATTGCAGCATCTTTTTGCACTCAAGTGCTTTGGATGAAGAAGAGCTTAAAGGATGGAAAGGTGGCGTATAATGAAGCTA
The DNA here is from genome assembly GCA_007258455.2 of Sequoia sempervirens. Classification (NCBI taxonomy): domain Eukaryota; kingdom Viridiplantae; phylum Streptophyta; class Pinopsida; order Cupressales; family Cupressaceae; genus Sequoia; species Sequoia sempervirens. The sequence goes on along the minus strand of VDFB02270263.1, from coordinate 201,430 downwards.
TTCCTATACTATGTGATAATACAAGTGTTATTACATTTTTAAGAATCTGATAATGCACTCAAGGACTTTAAACACATTTCAATTTGGTATCACTTTCTAAGAGAGAAGGTTGCAGAACATGAAGTCAAAATTGAGTATGTGCCTACCAAGGACCAAATTGCATATATATTTACAAAGGATCTTTCAAATGATAATTTTGAATATTTGAGGCAGAATCTAGGGGTTATTTTCCCTCCTTTCTCTAATTAGATGCATAATATGGTGCATCTTTCTAGGGGAGAAATTCATGTCATATATTTTCTCCTGGATTGATGGGTGCTACCCTTCAGGGGGAGTTGGTAGTAAGGAGGTGTCCTGAAACAATTATGTAGTTGTTGTATATGTGTGTAAAAAAGAAGTGTTGTTGGTCAAAAGGGGAGCATGTGTTGCTTCTTCAATAGATTATCATTTTTCCCTTTGCTCCTAAAGATAGCAAAAGTCCTATTGACTTGTGCAAAAGTGTTTATCCCTTTGTCCTTGATGTCAAATGGGGAGAGTGAACAGTGTGTTTCCATCAATGCCAAAGAGGGAGATTGTTGGCAGTTGTTTCCATTGATGTCAATAATGATGGTTGTGTTGTTATTGATGTCAATACTGATCGTTGTCATTGATGGAGATTGTTGACAGTTGTTGTCAACATTTATTTTTAGTTGTAATTGATGTTATTCCTTGGCGTTGGTTATCTTTGTTACATTAAGTTTAGTCTAACAATTGTTGGATGTCATGCCTTATCAAAGAAGAGAAGATTTGAAGAAGTTCATGGTTGGATGTCATGCCTTATCAAAGAAGAGAAGAGTTGAAGAATTTCATGGTTGAATGTCATGCCTTATCAAATAATTGAAGAGTTGAAGAAGTTCATGGTTGGATGTCATGCCCTATCAAAGAAGTATTGTAAATGTTCATATAATACATTATTACTTATTGCAAAGTTGTTTCATGATAATATATTAATATGAGGATTACAAGCATGACTAATGTTGGAGAGATATTGTTGAAGATCTACAGTCTATCTCATGCTCTCTCCTAATGTTCCTAATAATATATGTGTTGCTAAAAGGAAGTTCTAGTCTCCACAAGTTTGTCAAATGTTTCTAGTTCAGGAAGCTACATTGAAGCATATCTGGGAGAATGATCTACATTCCTTCGTTTTTATAGTTATGCTCTTGTATTTTGGTATTCAATGTCAATTCTTTGTGTATGTTACACTCCTATCTTTTTAGGTCACCTGTGTTTCCAAGGATGATCCTATGAATTGTAGATGGTTGGAAGTGTTGTTAGTTATCTTGATTGGTTCATTAAATGCTTCACATTTCTCTGCATTGAGGTCTTTGCTCCTATGGCTTAGTGAATGTGGTCACAACTTTTGTGTAATGTCTCAGTTCCAATCTCATATGCTGAAGTGGTATGCAAGTTTTTCTACAAATTTACATCATCTAATTATGTATTTTGTGTTTCTTAAATAGAATTTTTTGTACTTTTTTGTTTGTGTTGGTTGTTGATGGCATGACACAATGAAAGAAGTGTATGGAAATGATTTTGTATGTTCAAGGAACATCCTTATGTGATTTTCATGTTGCTAATTAACAGCTTTGGTGTCACATTATGTCTTGAGTTGGCTTTCTGGTATATGGTTGACGAGGCTTTTTTTTGCTTGGGTTGTGTGATTGGGGATCGCACCAGCAATGGAAGATGTATGATGATAGATTTGGATTCCAACCTATCCTTTTTAGGACCACATCAATTAAATTCAATTGCAAGAGTGTTTATGGGTTGATTGGTTATCTGCTTCAATGTCTCATCCACATCTTTCCTTGATGTCAACTTAAGTTGATGTGTCATGTCTACATATAAATTATTTTGGATCACATTGATCCAGGAGGATCTAGAAGACCAAAACTTTCATAGTCTCAAAATCCAATGAAACCAACATCATTGTATAAAGCTCATTGACACGATCCTGACACAACTTGAATCGTATCAAAAGGAGACCGTACGATTAAGATATGCTCAGTCAAAGTTCAGTCAAATAGGGTACCAGAGGTAGGACACAAAGGAAAAAAATGATCATTCTAGAATTGGTCAAAAATGGCATCAAATTGAAGAGCTCATCGTCACGAGTCCAACGCCGCTCATTTTGCTTGAATTGGAGCCCATACATGAAAGTTATGGCTAGTCAAAATTTTCTTAGTAAGGTTGACTTTGACCATACGGATGTCAATGTCAGCATGCTAATGTGGGAGTCCATACAATGATGTGGATGAATTTGGCCCTAACACATGGCAATCCATAGACACGTGGATGGCAATGTGGATGCTGACTGTGCAAGTGACATGGTATGGAGTTGGTCCTATGAAGTGTTGACACGTGTCTTTGATAGTGTATAGAAGAAGGCCACATGGCCCAATAGCATGGTGCCACATGGCACCTCATTGAGGCCCCTCAATTAGTTGTTTCAATTGTTTGCCAAAATTATGTGGTTGTGGGTCAAATCCCCAACCTCTCATACTCCACTTTCCATGTCTACCAATGTGCCACACAAAGCGCTTTAACATTAGATGGGTAGTGGTTTGCTTTGGAAAAGTTAAATTTAAAATTGAAGTTTAAAATTAGAAGGGGCGGGGGTCAAACCACCGACCCCTCTACCCCTAATATCCCTCTCTACCACTACACGATGAGTGGTGATGAGAACATTTCGGGGCTCGGTGAGTTTTAAAGAATATTTAAAGCCAAATCTCCTATTTTTATAACATAAACCCCAATCTAAGTAATTTAACACCTTATAGTGATATGTAAAGATTGTAATAGCCAGAAATTATGATATTGTAAGGGCTTAAATAATATTTTGAATATTTTTAGGATTTAAATGTTATTTTAAGGGGGATTGTGAAAGATTTATTAATGTAAATGGGAGATATAGGAGATATGGGAGATTTTTGAAAATCATATGGTTCTAAACCATATTAGGAAAAATTGTTGTATTTAAGGGGAAGATTTTTCTCTTGTAAGGGCAATAAATTTTCTTTTGGGAGAGGAATTCAAGCATATTGAGAGGAGAGTTTGAAGACTAGTGTTTTCACAAAGGCACTTGAAATTTGTAATCCTTTAAGTGTAACTGGACGTAAGTAAAGGAAGATAGTGTCTTTAGGTGTTGAGAGAGATTGTGAAGAACTGTAATGCAAGTCTAAAGCTTGGATGGTGTACAAAAGCAGGTAAAGCTTTTCATCATTAATAAAGTGGTTCCTACCAGAAGCCAACTCAAAGACATAGCTTCTCCCAACATATGGCGTGAACTCCCTCGTTGGTGTTTAAATTAGCACCTCTGGAGTGCTGATTGTAAACGTTCAGCTATTTCAAATGTTTTGCAACACTTCTTTGTTATTTAAAGAGGAGAAGTCCCTCTCTGCTGGGAGCAATGCGTAAGGAAGGGAAATGTTAACTAAAGTTCCTATCTTTTTATGCTTCAGCGGCAGGACACAAGGGTGCACAAACACAATGCGCCGTAGCTAAGCTTTTTCTCTGGTTTCTCAGAGATCTCAACTTACTTGCGACTAACTAGCTTCTATCATCTATCCAATAATCACCTTCAAGGTAAACGTAGAAAGCATGAGGGTAAAGGAGCCGAATGGGATGGTTGGATCACCTAAATCTGCCTTCCAGAATAGCGACCAAGGCTCAACCTCGGGTATACACCGTGATAAGGTTGGTACAAGCAAAGACTTACACCGTAAACTAGGATCTAAGACCTTTCAAGGAGGAGGGACTCCTATCCAAGGTATGGGCTTAGGAAAGAGTTTACTAGAAACAACAAAATCACGATGCATTGGCCAACGAGCTTGCTAAGGAGGAGGGACTCCTATCCGAAGTATAGCTTGGAAGTCAACACATTAAACAACATCAAACGATAACTGTCAATAACAAATATCCAAGGAGGAGGGACTCCTATCCGAGGAGGGAAATGAGACAACAAGTTATTAGACACAAGACGTAGACATAACTCAAATAAGATGATCAAAACGCAAGCGCCTTCTGATATTCTTCTTCAATGCTTCATCAACGAACTACAAAAGTTGGGAAAGCAAAGGCACGAAATCATGCACAATTACAATCATCCAACGAACTCTCATCCAAGAGTGAACAAGTATTCGCTTTCAAAGCTGTTGGCAACAATGGTGCAGCAATTTTGAATAGCAAGTAAAGTTAAATAAATAATGAGCCCAAGGTTTTATTTATAGAACTTGCAAAGGAGTGGGCAACCCCAAAAAATCTCCTTCTTTGAGTTAACAATGAGTTCTTGCCAATCAATTAGCAAGATTTATCTCAAAAGGGGGGAACAAGCAGTTAACTGGAAAACTACATCAGTTAACTGAAAGCAAACAAAGAGTCAACTGGAAACTACTTCAGTTGACTAAAAGTAAACTAAAGGTGAACTTTAATGTAAAGTATCCCTCCAAAATAGACATCCACATTTAGTGGAGATCTAAGATCCACAAATCATGGAAGTCAATTAGACATCCTTAATTAGTGGGATCTGACAATGCATGATTTAAGGAAAGTGGAGTTAAACTTGGAAAGAAGCGTCAAGTTAACTCCAACTACATTTAATAGCATCTTGAGTTGACTTGGAAAGAAGCATCAAGTCAACTCAAGTCTCATGAATGCCACTTGGAGGGTGTATGGCGTCCTTCTTTGGTGCACTTTTCACACTTCTCCATTTCTGGTCAACAGCACCTTGATCTATGTGTTGGCTTCTTCCGTCTCCGGATATTCAATGCTTTGATGACACGACATCTCTTCTTGCGCAAGCTATTGCTCTTGGTAACTTTGGCGGCTTCGTGCTTGGAATGATCTCTTCTCAGCTGGCAAGTCAAGGTGCTTACTACCACGCGGAAGATGGTAATATTGGTCTTTTTGCTGCAAGATCAGTCTTTCTTACTTCTTCGTCCAGAGTAACTGCTGCAGGTCTCCACTGAGCGGGAGATGTATTCTTTTCAAAGATAAAGATCTGCAGACTGTTGGTGATGTCCGTTTGCTCTCCAGCAATGTGTGTAAGATCTCGTCGAAGAGTTGCTGGTGCAAGGTCTAGTTGTTCAATTGGAGTCTAAGGACGCCAAATTGTCATTCTGTGAAGAAGAACTCGCCTGTTGACTGTAAACACGGACGTGTTCAGACAACTTCTGAAAAACCCTTGAAAATAGCGCCCTCTCGAGAAGTATTTTTCCGAAAAAAATCTGGCACATGGGTTTTGTTCGTGCTTCAATGCTGAACAAACCCAGTTCCTCAGAATTTGGATTCTGAGACTTTTTCAGAAAAACCCCCAAAAATAGGGGCAGCAAGTATGCTGATTTTCGGAAATTTGACGAGATGGGTTTCTTTGGAAAATTATGCTGGATCTACCCAGTTGATCTGATCTGATGTAGCCTGCCACCTTTTTGAAATGTGCAAGAAAACCTAAGACAAGAAGAGAGGAAGTAGACAGAAGATGGATTGGAAGTTTTTATCTGACTCTCTGAGAAAATCCGTCTTTGAATCCAACCTCAGATTAGCAATCTTCTTCTGCTTCAGATCTGCGAGAAATATCGAAGAACGGATGAAAACCTTGGCCAGATCTGTAAATGGCATCCTTGAGAGCTTATGGCTGTTCTTGATCATCAACCTGCAATGAAATAATGAAGTGGGACGCCTTCACCTTGAATATGTATGTTTAAGCTTCAGATCCACAAATTTGGGGACCTAAGACAAGCTCAAAAGGTGATTTGGGCTTGATCTAAAGTTGAAAAGGTGATTTCCACTGATCGTGGAGCCTTTTAGCCAATTTTAACTCAAAAGCTTTTGACTTTAGTCAACAAATTGACCCTTGACTTCTTTTAGGCGTCCCTTTTGGCTTCTTGAAAGTTTTTAAGTATTTTCTCTCCTGAAAGACCCCTGTTTGATCCTGAATCTGGCTTGATCTGTTGATCCTGAGATGATGCTGACACATTCACTGCTGAGCTGGATTTGACCTGAAGAGAAGTGCCTGGGAGACATGATGATGAAAAGCTGAGTTTAGGGCTTCAACAAAATGGGCGCCTTTCCCAAGAAAAGGCGCTTTTGCTAATGCCTTAGTGAATTTTCAACTCGCTCTTCTTTCAAATGGCCTCTCTCGTATTTGATCTCGGATTTCATTGATCTGAGAGTCGATGGGGATTTTGCTTGATGTCTCATCGTGCACTGCTCGATGACTGCCTTTAGGAAAACCTAGATCTCAATTTAGGGCTCCTTTATTCAAGGGCGCCCCTCCTTGAAAAGGGCGCTTTTGTCTTTTAGCAAATTTATCTTTGTCTGAAAAGTTGCCTACTTTGATCTTGATTATCCGTTGACTGCACTGTCAGATGTTTACGCTTTCAGTTGCGTTTCCGAGATCTTCTTGGGCTGAGAAGGTTATCCTGGGAAGCCTTTTGTCATTTATCAGCATCTGGAGGTCCAAAAAAAAGGTAGCCTTTCTTTTGAAAAGGCTCTTTTTTCTTAGAACTTCGCCGTTAACTGTGGTTTCCTGATATTTCCTCAACTACCTCTTTTTTGATTTATCAGCAGCTGCTTGTGATCTGTCCCTCAGATGATTAATTTGTTTATTTCACTGTCACGCCAGCAGGAAAACATCAAGAATGAATGCCTTGGATGATCTGGGTGACTTCATTTGACCTTAAAAGACATCAGTAAAAAGGCTCTTTCAGCATGTGGAACAATCTCCTTCAACATTTCCCGTGAAAGAAGTCACCCCTTGACCTTTTTCAATTTCAGAAAAACTCCTCCGTCGAAGATCACCATTTCTTCATGTCTCACGTTCATCGTGTATGGATGTTTGGGAAAATGACTAAGGCATTTGACCGCATAGCCTCCTCTTGGCAGCAAGGCGCAAGTATTCTCCGTACTTAGTCACTTTCAGCATTTTTCATTTTTGAAAATCCCACTTAGTTAATTTTCAGCATTTTCCATTTTGAAAATCCTCTTCATCAAATAGCATCATTTTTGACCTTTTCCACCATGGTTGTGTCATTGAAGCTTTTGAAGCTTAGCTTTCAGCACCTGGTACTGGCCAATCTGCCATTAATGGCTGCAGAGGTTCTAACTTTGTTCCTGAAAAATAGAAATAGACCCACCAGAGTAAAACATGTCTTTGGATGATTCTGACTTGACCAATGTGATCGTGAAGTCTTTTAATCCTATCAAAATAATTTCAATCGTTGGGAAGGTCCTATTTTCAGGGTTTCCCAAAATAGGGTTTAAAACCCACTTTTCAAATTTTCAAAATTTTGCACGGTGTTCTCAACAAACCCACCAAGATTCTATGATTATTTGACCTAAACGTACTTTTACATGGCATTTTAACAAGATTTTAGCTCAATTTACACAGAAAACGAAAAAATTTATTTGGGGTACAACATAGGCTCCGTCTGGTGACCATGTCAGATACCTACGGCATAGGAGAACCGAGAATCTCAAGTTTCGTAGACCAGTATATATAATCAGTTGGGTAACGGAGTCAGGACTTTGGTTCCATACATTCCTAAAAATAGAGTTCACCTTATTTATTGGGTTCCCCCAATTTATTCACCTACGACAAAACATCTAAGAAATCACCTAAAACACGACAATACTTTACAGAACGGGGAAAAACATAACAACATAACGTTAAAGCGAAGAAAAATTATTTTACAAAGAACTCACCCCATCCCCAAAAGGACGAAATGCTTCAAGTATCGCCTGCTTCATGGCAGAGCGAAGAGCCTCCCATCGGTGCTGCTTCTGCCTAAAAGGCTTTACTTCTTTTCTGATGGGAATTACAGGAGACAATCCCTCTGGGATGAAGATTCTCAGGTATTCATATATCCAAGCAAAAGTACTCTGACAAAATTCAGAATATGATGCAAATGGGAAAGCTGATACCCCTGAGGCATTAGTTCCGCTATAGTTCATCTTCGGGATGTTGAACTCTTCAAACCAGTTGATCGAGTTCCAAACTCGATTTCTATAATGCCGTAGGTGATCTTTGCTGACCTGAAAATATCCATTGACCGGCTCACAAATTAGCTCCAGATCGCCTTTAATACATAGGAATTTGATTCCCATGTCTTCGGCATCTTTGAGGCCTAATAAAAGCACCTCTTTCTCAGCCTCAGTGAATTCCAATTTCACTGGTGAGTGCAATTGTCCTTTAGGGGAGATGATCACTTCCCCTGCTTCTGAACTTGTATCTAAACAACCTCCATCGAACTGTGTTGTCCATGACCTTGCGTCCTCTAGCAGTCTTTTTTCAGAACAAGCAATGTTCTGATCTTTAGTTTCTATTTCTGCCAGAGTCACATAATTACTGGGACGTACTTCAGCCTTTGCTCCTGCTGGAACAGATGACTTGAGCATAGCCTGCTTCTTCACAACATTGAGAATCTGATCTATTTGTTCTGGATGGTCCTGAAGATATTCCAGTTGAGAGATTTGTACCTTGTTCTTCATCATGGAAGCTACGATGTCAAAATTTGCTGAAGACGTTTCTTGAGCAACTGGCACAACATTCTTCTGTGAAGATCTAGGATTGGAAGTGGAAGGCACCTCTTCACCCTTTTCGTTTGATTTCCATCTTTCTTCCTCTTCTTTCTGTGCTTTCAAGTGTTGAACACGTGTAGTCACAGGCGTTGAAAATTTTTCATGATTCACCGCAAGAGAATACTGACGGTATGCTTCTTTTTCTTCTTTAATAACGGGTTCGAAGTTTCCCGTTGCGGAGTCGCCATCGAAGTTGTCCGTCTGTGGTAAGACAACATTCGAACTTGTTGGTACAAAACTAGAACTGGGAGCAGCTTCAGCGTATCCCATGATTTGGGTCATTCTCAGATTCTCAGGACACGTGGATCCAGTATGTTCATCACTGTCATGGAAACAGCAAAACACTGCATTGTGTGCAGCTTCAATCATTGGTCTTGATGGAGGTGTTGGCAACCGTGGCTAAAGATTGTCTCTCTTTGGCTGGTACGGTTGTTGAGCTAAAGATCTGATAGAATCTGTTTTCATCAAGCCGGAAGTAATCATATTATCCTCCAACCTGATGGCGTGTTCTTGCACACTCTTCAATTCTGTTTCCTTTGCCATCTTCAGGAAGAAGGCTATCTCTGATGGAAGAGAATTTATGAAACAGCTTATTAGGATCTCTGGTGATGGATCGAGCGTAGAAGAAATTCTTGTAACAAGACGATTAAATCTTGATACAAATTCCCTCATGTGTTCATTGTGTTCCATCTTTGAATTTGCAAGCTGGGAAAACAACATATGATTGTCTTCAGTGGGCTTGAATCTCGCCAAAAACTTCTCGCTCATAGTTTCCCAGCTTGTAATAATGCCTGGCTTCAGGTGACTGAACCACTTAGCAGCATCTCCAACAAGAGTCTCCACAAAGAGACGCACTGCGATGTCTTCATGTGGCACATGCAAGATGGCGCAAGCCGTTGTGAATGCAGCAAAATGTTCATCTGGGTGTTGACTTCCATCGCCATGAAATTGGGGGAAGTGTTTCCTTGACCCTTTAGGTAATTCATGAATTACCTGAAAAGCCAAAGGTCCAATACTATTACCCCAAGGTAATGAAGGCGGACGCCTCTTGCCAGCATTGTTATTGTTACCATCCATTGCTTCTTGTATGGATCATGCAATCGGATGCCAGAGGATCATTCCCGTGACATAAAAGCGTTAGCTTTTCTTGAAGTTTGATGCCTCGTTGCCCCACGGTGGGCGCCAGAAAACTGTTGGCGTTTAAATTAGCACCTCTGGAGTGCTGATTGTAAACGTTCAGCTATTTCAAATGTTTTGCAACACTTCGTTATTTAAAGAGGAGAAGTCCCTCTTTGCTGAAAGCAATGCATAAGGAAGGGAATGGTAAACTAAGATTCCTATCTTTTTATGCTTCTCAAATGGGCAGACACAAGGCAGGCACAAACACAATGCTACCATAGCTAAGCTTTCTCCAGTTCTGTAAGTATCTCAACTACTGCACTAACTAGCTTCTATCTATCCAATACCTTCAAGGTAAACAGAGCATGAGGGTAAAGGAGCGGGAATGGGATGGTTGGATCACCTGAATTCGCCGTCTCCAGAGAATATGACCGAGGCTCTGAACTCTCGGGTATACACCGGGATAAGGTTGGTACAAGCAAACACTCTACACGGTAAACTAGATCTGAGACCTGCCAAGGAGGAGGGACTCCTATCCGAGGTATGGGCTTAGGAAATAGTTTACTAGAAACAACAAAATCACGATGCCTTGGCCAACGAGCTTGCTAAGGAGGAGGGACTCCTATCCGAAGTATAGCTTGAAAGTCAACACATTAAACAACATCAAACGACAACTGTCAATAACAAATATCCAAGGAGGAGGGACTCCTATCCGAGGAGGGAAATGAGACAACAAGCTATTAGACACAGGACGTAGACATAACTCAAATAAGATGATCAAAATGCAAGCGCCTTCTGATATTCTTCTTCAATGCTTCATCAATGAACTACAAAAGTTGGGAAAGCAAAGGCACGAAATCATGCACAATTACAATCATCCAACGAACTCTCATCCAAGAGTGAACAAATATTCGCTTTCAAAGTGTTGGCAACAATGATGCAGCAATTCTGTATAAAGGCAACAAAATAATGAGCCCAAGGCTCTTATTTATAGAAATCAAAGGGAGTAAGCAACCCCAAATTCTTGAGTTAATAATGAGTTCTTGCCAATCAATTAGCAAGATTTACCCTGTATAGGAACGCGTGCTAACTGAAAACTACTTCGCTTAACTGAAAGTACACAAAGAGTCAACTGGAAACTACTTCAGTTGACTAAAAGTAAACAAAAGGTGAACTTTAATGAAAGTATCCCTCCAAAAATAGACATCCACATTTAGTGGAGATCTAAGATCCACAAATCTTGGAAGCCAATTAGACATCCTTAATCAATGGAATCTGACAATGCATGATTTAAGGAATATGGAGTTAAACTTGAAAGGTGCTTACTAAGCTCAACTCCAACTAAGCATTTAATATCATCTTATGCTGACTTGGAAAAGAAGCATCAAGTCAACCTGCCCATGAATGCCAATTTGAGGTGTATGGCGCCCTTCTTTAAAAGTAACTTTTTCACACTTCTCCATTTCTGGTCAATAGCACCTTGATCCATGTTTTGACTTCTTCCGCTTTCGGATATTCAATGCTTTGATGACACGACATCTCTTCTTGCGCAAGCTATTGCTCTTGGTAACTTTGGCGGCTTCGTGCTTGGAATGATCTCTTCGCAGCTGGAAAGTCAAGGTGCTTACTACCATGCGGGAGATGGTAATATTGGTCCTTTTGCTGCAAGATTAGTCTTCTTTCTACTTTTCGCCCGCAGAACGCCGCAGGCCCTCACCGAGCGGGAGATGTATTCTTTCAAAGATAAAGATCTCACAGATCGCTATGATGTCCGCTTGCTCTCCAAAGAATGTGTGTGTAAGATCTGGTTGGAGAGTTGCCGCGCAAGGTCGGCCGCTCAATCGGAGTCTAAGGACGCTAAATTGTCATTCTGGTGGAAGAAGAACCACCGTTGATCAGAACACGACGTATTCGCATAAACTTCAAAAACCCCGGAAAATAGCGCTCTCATCGGTAGAAAGTATTTTTCGAAAATCGCACATGGGTTTTGTTCGCGGTTTCAATGTCAACAACAAACCCGCCTCCTCAGAATTTTGATTCTGAAACTTTTTCGGAAAACCCCCAAAAATAGGGGCAGCAAGTATGTTGATTTTCAGAAATTTGACGAGATGGGTTTCTCTGGAAAATTACGCTGGATCTACCCAGTTGATCTGATCTGATGTAGCCTGCCACCTTTTTGAAATGTGCAAGAAAACCTAAGACAAGAAGAGAGGCAAAGCAGGACAAGATGGATTGGAAGTTTTTATCCTGGACTCTCCTCGAAAACTGGCTTTTGAATCCAACCTCGCATTAGCAATCTTCTTCTCTCGCCTTTATCCGCATAGGGCCATCAAGAACGTGATGAAAACCTTGGCTAGATCTCAGAATGGCGCCCTCAGAGCTTGGCGTGGTTGTTCTTGATCATCAACTCCTGCAATGAAATAATGAAATGGGACGCCTTCACCTTGAATATATATGTTTAAGCCTCAGATCCACAAAATTGGGGACCTAACACAAGCTCAAAAGGTGATTTGGGCTTGAACTAAAGTTGAAAAGGTGATTTCCACTGATCGTGGAGCCTTTTAGCCAATTTTAACTCAAAAACTTTTGACTTTAGTCAATAATTTGACCCTTGACTTCTTTAGGCATCCCTTTTGGTTTCTTGCAAGTTTTTAAATATTTTCTCTCCTGAAAGTCCTCTGTTTGATCCTGAATCTAGTCGCCCGTTGATCCCGGTGATGTTGTAACACATTCATCGCTGAGCCGATCCAAACGCTGAAGTGCCCGAGACATGATGATAAAAAGTTGAGTTTAGGGTTTCAAAAGAAAGGGCGCCTTTTCCAAGAAAGGGCTCTTTTGCTAATGCCTTGGTGAATTTTCAAACTTTGTTCTTCAGCCTTTTGAAATGGCCTCTCGTGCTTTGATCTGGATTTCTCGTTGATCGAAGAGTCAGATGATTTCACTTGATGCTTCCCATCGTACTCCACCGTTCTTTCCACCAAAGATGACTATCTCGTGAAAACCTAGATCTCAATTTAGGGTTCCTTTATTCAAGGGCGCCCCTCCTTGAAAAGGGCGCTTTTGTCTTTTGGCCTGATCATCTTCATCTGAAAAGTTGCCTACTTTGATCTGGATTATCCGTTGAATGCTCTGTCAGATGTTGATGCTTGCAGTTGCGTTTCCGAGATCCACTTGGGCTGAGAAGGTTATCCTGGGAAGCCTTTTGTCATTTATCAGCATCTGTAGGTCCAAAAAAAAGGTAGCCTTTCTTTTGAAAAGGCTCTTTTTTCTTAGAACCTCGCCGTTAACTGTGGTTTCCTGATATTTCCTCAACTGCCTCTTTTTGCTTTATCAGCAGCTGCTTGTGATCTGTCCCTCAGATGATTAATTTGTTTGTTTCACTGTCGCGCCAGCAGGCAAACGCCAAGAATGAATGCCTTGGATGATCTGGGTGACTTCTTTTGACCTTAAAAGATCATGGGCGCCCCTGCTTGAAAAAGGCTCTTTTCAGCATGTGAACAATCTCTCCTTCGTAACATTTCCAGAGTTAGTCAAAATTTGACCTTTTTCACTTTCAGGAAACTCCTCCGTCGAAGATCACCATTTCTTCATGTCTCACGTTCATCGTGTATGGATGTTTGGGAAAATGACTAAAGCATTTGACTGCATAGCCTCCTCTTGGCAGCAAGGCGTGCATTCTCCAGACTTAGTCAATTTTCAGCATTTTTCATTTTTTGAAAATCCCAGACTTAGTCAATTTTTCAGCATTTTTCATTTTGAAAATCCCCTTCATCAAACAACATCATTTTTGACCTTTTCCGCCATGGTTGTGTCGTTGAAGCTTTCGCTTAGCTTTGTGGCACTGTATCGGCTAACTACCACGGCCACTCTGAGATCGCCGAACTTGTTCCCAAAAAATAGAAATAGACTCCATCAGAAAACATGCCTTTGATGATTCCACCGAATTCAATGCGGACTGTAGTTTCCTTTAATCCTATCAAAATCATTTTCTAATCGTTAAAAATCCCATTTCGGTTTCCGAAATAGCTTAAAAACCCCACTTTCAAATTTTCAATTTTGCATGTGTGTTCTTGACAAAAAACCCACCAAGATTCTAAGGATTATTTGACCTAAAAATATACTTTTACATGGCATTTTAACAAGATTTAGCCTAATTTACTACCGTAATGCCAAAAAAATATTTGGGGTACAAATAAACTCCATTATCAAATTTCTCGTTGTCTCTCTCTATTCTATCTATGTTTCCTTCTAGAATTTTAATTTATTCTTCAAGAGCTATTATTTATGATATTTAAGTAATCAGTTAATGTTTTCATTAATTTGTGAACTCAATTTTGTAATCTCAATCATTAAATAAACATAACCATGCAATTTTGTTTGTGATTAGGATAAATTTGTAATCAAGAGTTAAATGAAAAATATTTGTAACCCTTTTAATTATATATCACACATTGAAAGAAGTTTTAAGATTGTTTTTGGTCCTCTCTTTCCTCGGGATAGGACTACATCAGGCTTTGATGGTCAACCAACTAAATTCATTGTTTATTCTCTTCTTGGCTGGCCTAATTGAAGAATTAAATTTTTGCATTGGATATACATGCAAGATCATTCTGGATGTAACATGGATGGAGAAGTGTACAAGTGCAAAAAAGTATGTGAATAAGTTGTATTGAATATCCAGTAAAGATAGTGCTAAATATTATGAAATGAAAGATAAATTGAGCATTAAACACCTTAATCAACAGAGAGTTGTGTTGAAAATATTTGTAATTCTCTTAAAAAAAAAATTGTATCTTGCTCTAAGATCATGAATATCATCAAGTCCTTTGTATCTTTCTCCTAGAATTAGTTGGTACTTCAATGTTGTAAGTCCTTTTTGTATCTTGATCTAAGGTAGTGATCTTTCTTCCAAGTCTATTGGAAGTGAGCCTTATATTATGAGTTAACACTCACCATGTTTTTTCTCTCATTGGGTTTTCCACGTAAATCTAGTGTCTATTTGTGCATATGTGTGTTCTCTATCTCTTTCTCTTTGTTTTTTATTTGGTTACTGCTATATCAAGTTCATTGGTAAAGTTTTCTGAAGGTGTTAAATAAATTCAAATTGTTATATTCTTCTATGTTACTACTTTTCTTAAAGTTCTATCTTTATTTTCTAAAGGAGTTTGAGTTGTGCTGAAAGTTTCAAGTTCTAGAATGGGTTGAGTTTTGTGTAGACTGATTCACCCACCCCCCTCTCAGTCTCTAGAAGTGTTCAACATAAAATAGTTAGGTTTCATGTCAAATAGTGTCTTAACTAATGAGGTATATGTTAAAGAAAAGTTCTTTGGTGTGTTTTCACTTGTACCCACTACCGAGGATGACCTTATAACACTAGTTAAAATTGCAATAATTGAATGTTCACTTACAACCACTAGCATGAGAGGATGTGCAACATCTAAAAAAATTATACCATCATAAAAACTTGTTCTAGGTTATCTTTTTCAAGCAACTTGTAGAAAAGTTATCTATTTTTCCTTTTTTTATATGCAATCTATGGGTTATGAGCTTACTAGGTCAGCTCCACTATCAATTTCTTTTCATACATCTTTAATCTATTGGTCAGTCATCAAGGGTCTTGATTACTAACTATAGATTTTTAATGAACTATGTAATGTTAATGAGTCATGCAACGTAAAACATGGGTTATAATAAGTTAACTTGTGTGTGAATCACTGCATTAGAAAGTTAGTGTTAGTTAAACTACTTGTTACATTAAGATAAAGAAGCATGTGCATGAATAGGTTAAATCAAATTAAAATATAAATTTATAAAGAAAAAATTACTTCTTGTTTTTGGGATACATTAGATGATGACATGTGCAAGTGGATATGAGAATGTAGAATGATTTCAAATGGAATAATGAATGTTCTTAAATGTAATAACATAACACAAAAATGTTCTTAAACTGCATTCTTGAGTTTAATCTCAATTGTATTAGATTATAAATATAAAATTTTGAGATTAAAATAAAATTAAATAAACACATAGCTTAAACTAACTCTAGCTCTTAGAAAATCTACAAACACACTGCTCTCTCAAAATAACATCATCACTATCCTCTTACGCTTCTCATGCCTCGTGCTTCTGACCTTCTAACCTTTATGCCACTCACACTCCTTGTATTTGGTCTTTTCTTCCTCCACACCACACCCACTTAAAAAAGACTCCTCTATATAAACGTATTCCCTTCATCACACCCTACAATTGCAATTCTTATCCTGTATTTGAAGTTGAGATTTTTTGTGTATTCTCAATAAAGATGAAGTTCAAAAACACAGGGAAAGTTCTTTTGTTTGTGATGTGTATCACACTTATTCCCATTAAAGGTAACCCACTAAACAATGTGAATACTGATAATATCATGCAAGGGAGGCCACTGCTATTCCTCAATACAGGTAATTTTACTTGAATGATTCTATATTCTATGTTTTACCCCCCATTCTCATGAATTTGCATTGAGAGTAATGAGTCCTATGGTGTGTGTGTGATGAGTACAGGAGGGACTTTTAGTGTTGAAGCTCCACCACCTCTGCCACAAATTATTGGGCTAGTCTTTCTTGTGCCATGTGCAGTCATTGGATTTATTCCACTGCCTTGCACAAAACCCACTGATCCCAATCCTTAGATAACTGAATTTTGTACCTGCAAGGTGCAGGAGTAGTTAAACTAACACAAATTGCTTCCATATTGATCATAGCTATATGCTACAACCATATATTCTATCGATGGGGATGTTAAAAATCATATCATACTAAAATAAATGAATCTGCTCCTATTCTGTTAAACTCTTGTTTCTTTGCCATGGTTAAATTTTAGTAGTTTGCAGAATATTTTTTAGTTATTTTATATAGATATTTGATTTCATCAGTGTTGTTGTATGAGATCCTTGTTTCAAAAGGTTTGAAGCTCATGATGGAGCTGCCATGGTTTCTACCCATCTGATCTCATAGAATATTTGGAATTGCCAGCCAAACAATTATAAACAATTAAATTTAGTATTAGATTTTTTATTTTTATTTTGGAGGGTTTCATGTCATAACAAGATCATTTTTTAGGTTGATATTGGAGTATAAGTCTAAGCTGATTTTTCTTCAGGACTGAGGGGTACCTGGAGAATTTAAAAAATATTAGACATAATTAGAAACAATTTAAATTTACCACTGAATGATTTTTAATGTATGAGCTTTTGTGTCTACTAAATACAATTTAATGTCAACTATAATTGAAAATTATAGTCTACATAATTATAGTCAATATTTGATTCTAACACTTTTGATCTGGTTCAGTCAATGTCTTCATTGGAAGTAATTGTGAGCAAGTCTGTCAGAGAAGATGATGGTGGTGGATGTCACATCCACAAGACACTCTCAAACACAAACACATGTAACAAACATGCTCAAATGTGTGCTGCTGCACAATATCATTAATTCACAATATGATTACAATCTATACATCGAATGCTACTGCATTCATGATCACTTGATCATTACATTTGCTTGATACCTTTGCTTTACAATTGCCTCATTATATAGAGGTTTTTCATTCATGTGTTGCCTTTCTAGACTGTTCTATTCCTCATCTAGAAACAATCTATTTCTAGAAACTTCCTCTACAACATTTCTGCTTTCTAGAATTTTCCTTTTTTAGCTTTTTTCCTTTTTCTCATTTAATTAATTAATTACAATTGATGGGAGAAATTACATATGCCAACACTCCCCCTTAATTTCGACCACATATTTTTCATTCCCAAATTTTATTTTCCAAATCTTGTCTTTCAAGTTTGCTAACTCACTCAAATCTTTTTCTTGCTTAATACCTTCAAACTATCTTCAAGATCTGCTAATCTCTTTCTTCAACTCTTACCCACTGCTACAATAGTCCTTCAAACCTCGATTATCAAATATTTCAAAACTTCAAACTGGAAGTCTTCTCTGCAAACTTGCTATCTGTAACTTTCCATCTTCTTTGACGTCTTGCTAGACCAACAAACCTCTCTTGATTTCTTTCATCTTCAACATACGAACATTTCCATTTGAACAACCTTTTGAACATACCTATAATCTTTTGCCAACTTGATCCGTAATTCCATCCACAATCCATTTGCATGCTTCCTGTATTTGTCTTCTCTCTTTGCCAACACATCTTCTCTTAATGATTTCTCAAACCACATATTCTGCATGGATGTAGATCCCAACATGTGTCTTTTATATGTCCTTTTTTGTTACAATGACAACATTGCACACATTCCATTTCTTTAAAAAATTTGGTTAAACCTGTATTATTTCCTTTACCTGTCACATATCCAAGACCTTCATGCTTTGGCCTCATTATTGGCTTAATTGGCTCTCTCATCCCTTGATCATGCCTTCCTAAACCTTTACCTTTGTATCCCATTATTTCCATGATCTTTAAACCAACATTTTTTTCATTGTCATTACATCTAACAACATTATCATTTTGACAATTTTTATCAAAAATTTCTTCAACAAAAACATACTTATCAAATGACAAATTCAAGCCATCTATACTACATGCAACATCATGAACCAATTTTGACTTCAGACATTCATTGCTTGCAATAAATGATTGATTTAGTTGATTATTTTCTTCTTTCAACAAACAATTCTCCTCTTCTAGTTTCTTCATCTTTTCTGCTAAATCATCAACCAACTTCATTATTTGTTCCAATTCCTCATTCCTTGTATTAATCTCATCAAACAATTTTAGTTTTTCTTCAAGCTCTTTATTCTTCTCTTTAAGTTTGCACGATTCCTTCACCTGCCAATTATGTACTTGTTCCACAAACTTTAACCTATCCTCTAGCTCTTCAATTGCCTCTTTAGAATCACTAAATACATTTAAAAGGCTACATTTTTCTGCTCCCATTTCTTTTCTTAATTTTTCCAATTCTTTTTCTAAAATATCCTTTTCACATTTTAAACTTGTATTTTCTTTCTTCACCTTTATTAATTCTTCTTCTAAATCTTTTTTTTTCGCTTTCTTTACTCTATCAGCTTTTCCCATTGAATCAAACAAATAATCTTACCTTATTCTTCTTCTAGAAACTTCGTGTGCCACCTCTTCCTTGATATCCACACATAGTGCTAATCAATCTTCAAACAGTTGTCGTTGTATCCTTTCGGGCTCCCCCTTAAACTATAATTTGCAAACTTCACAGTCCTCTATTATCATCTAGCTTTGATCTGTCTATAGCTAAAAACCCTTGGCTTTTGAAAAAACAAATTTGAACAATCTTATTTCTGAAATCTCATAGCACTTACAACAACACTTCTTACAAATCTTTCTACTATTCCTTCATTTCTTCAATCAGATTATTTTTCTGTAAAATGCAAATCTTTCTTAAAAAAAAATTCAAACACTATTTAACTTACTGCTTCCTTTGGTAGCTACACCTACATGTGGGCATGAGCAAACTCCATTTCATGAACAATGGCCTCCAAACCAGCGGCATTATTTTCTCCTTTAGGCTGACTTGTATCAACTTCCTCCTTAGCAGCAGCTGAAAAAAATATTAAAATAAACTTGACTAGTGATTATTCCTTGGCAGCTTCAAATCTTCTTTGGCTGCGATGATCCTTCTCAAACAATAGCTTGTATGGATGGCTTCAGCTTCTTTATTTTCCAGTGATCTCCTTTGAGACCAATCTCTAAACTCAAACCTCCTTAAATCTGTGATAGTGATTTAATCTAGATCCAGTGCCTTCTCCCTCCTGCGATGATTTGTTCAAACAATAACAGCAAAAAACAACTATTGAGAGACAAGGATTTACCTTTTCCAAATGCTCACAACTCTTGAAGAAAAATAAAAGAAAAAAATGAGCTGCCAATAAATAAAGTCTGTTTTATGACAACAATCTCCTTTTAACAAATTCTGCACTTTTCTTCTTGCATTGATGGTTGTTGACTTGACTTCCCCTTGATCTCCTATATTGTGCAACTTTAAACTACCAGGCTTTGATACCACATGATGGTGGTGGATGTCACATCCACAAGACACTCTCAAACACAAACACATGTAACAAACATGCTCAAATGTGTGCTGCTGCACAATATCATTAATTCACAATATGATTACAATCAATACATTGAATGTTGTTGCATTCATGATCACTTGATCATTACATTTTCTTGATACCTTTACTTTACAATTGCCTCATTATATAGAGGTTTTTCATTCATTACTTTCCTTTCTAGACTATTCTATTCCTCATCTAGAAACAATCTATTTCTAGAAACTTCCTCTACAACATTCCTGCTTTCTAGAATTTTCCTTTTTTAGCTTTTTCCCTTTTTCTCATTTAATTAATTAATTACAATTGATGGGAGAAATTACATATGCCAACAGAAGAGTATCTTCATGGAGGTTCTATTTTGAAATCCGTTCAGAACTATGACCTTTGGAAAGGTCAAGGGTATGTGGGTGGTCTGTTTCCTCGCCACTACCTTCTGCATCGACGAACTTTTATTGCTCTCTACCATGCGATGAAAATGTCTCTGGCTTCTAACTCAATGAGATATATCAATCAAGCTCTTCAAAGGTATGCAATGAAGATTTATCTACCAAAATTGTCAAAAGGGTGTGTGCAATTATTCAGATTTTGTCATATGATCATGTGGATTTTCCCCCAAGGGTTGTTGTTGCTCATGATTTTCCATGCTCTAATGGTCTTCTTCATTTTCCAATATTTCAAAAATTTAAATGATGCACCTGTTGCTCCTTTTATGCATCTTGAGGATGAAATGTTTCAGGATTACTACAGTGAAAACAATCCTGTATTTCAAATGCTAGAATAGTATGGTTTGCAGTTGAGGTTTTTTTCGGCACTATGAGATGTAATTATCATAGTATATTCTTGTTTATATTTTATGTATGGGTGGGTTTCTATTTAAGTTTATTTGGCTATGTCATATCTGGTTTTCAAGAGTCTATCCTGAGTGTATACACTTGAAAACAGTCATCATATTGAATTAATTAAATACAACCTATTTGATTAATACTTCAACTACATATAAATAAGGTCTTAATTTATTTATATTGTTCACTTTCCTTTTAATTCTCCTAATTCACATTCTTCTAAATAATTAAATAAACAAAATACCCTAAACATGTTTATTTAATTAACTTTCCGTAATCTTGATTAAGAATTAGAGCACATTTCTACAACTTTTTGTGTGCCACCTCATAAAGGTCACATGAAAATAAATAATCCTAATTATTAATTAGAATTATCCTCACACACTTCCACCAATGAGAAAAAGCACATGGCTTTATTCCCCCACACTTCCAACAAATTTGGAGCACATGGGTCTTTGTTTCACACACTTGGAATCCCATACATTTGGCATGCTTCCAATTGGTCAAAGGGTTCTCTTCACACACATGGCATGTTGTCCTTGGTTAAGGGGACAACATCATGATTCCTTTCATCTCCATCGTCTATTATTTCTCCTTCAATCTAGACCATTGATAGGTGTCACCTCAAAAAATGCTTGCAAAACCCAATAAATACACCCTCTTGCCTTAGCATTTATCATCCACTTTTTGAGTAATGTTATAATTCTATTTTGAGATACGAATTGGAATAGTGTTATAATGCCATCCACACTTTGAGTATTGTTACCATGCCGGTTTTTCGTAGGAGCTTGGAGCTTTCATGGAGTCTTATACTTAGTTTTCATATCATGTGTTACTTTGCATTCTCAACTTAGATTAATTAATTGCTTCATAGTTACATTTTATCATCCCCATTGCATCATAGTTACATTTTAGATTAGTTTGTTTTATGTTTGCATTTGAGCATATGCATAATCATGGATAGTTCACTATAGTTGCATATCATCTCACTCATCTCCATGTGTTCATCTATCATCAACATCATCCTTCGTTTATCTTTGCATCCATTATCCTTTCCATCATTTTGTTTCATGTAGAGGCATACCACTAATCATTCCAGCATACATTTGCATACCACTAATCCTTCCACCACACATTTGCAAATAAAAATCATCTTAGCTTGCATATTAAGCATCAAATATAGTTTTCTAGGTAGTCATTTTAACAACCTTTATGCCCATAGAAATCTGAGGGCCAAACGGTTTAATAAATCCCTAGAAATAGAGGACAACGATACATATTTGAAAGATTTGATTGTATTACGAATAGAGTAGTTTCACTTGCTTCAAACTTTGAATGTAAACCATCTCATTAATGTTTGTGTTGACATTAGAATACTTCTCCACATTCGACACATGCACAAAATGGTGCCCACTATGGGGCCTTTGCCTCACTTATTGCTAAATTTTTTGATGATTTCATGATTGTAGGTTCAAGGTTTATGACTTGGGAATGCTTTGCACCAGTTTGGAGGAAATTTTGAGCTGTTTTGAGGCATTTCTGGTTTGTTTTTAGAGTTTTTGCACCTCTTGTATCTATTTTGGCACCTCTTGCAAGTAGTTCAGATACCACTTTCACTTGTTCTAGGACCATTATGGGTTATTTCTAGAGTTTTGGCACCTCTTGTCTTTTTTTGGCACCTCTTGCACCAAAATTGAACCCACCATTTCATAGCTTATGAAATTCTACCCCATTTCAAAAAAAAAGCTTTGAAAAAGACCTTCGTATGACCAAGATACAACCATTTTCAAGAAACTTTCAAAAACTCAAGTCTATCTTTGTTTTGGTGCATCTTGCCTCTATTTTGGCACCTCTTGCCTCTATTTTGGCACCTCTTGCACCAAAATTGAATCCACCATTGCATATCTTATGAAATTCTACCCCATTTCAAATAAAAAAGCTTTGAAAAAGACCTCTATATGACTAAGATACGACCATTTTAAGATTGATTATAAAAGTGTTTTGACATGAAAACTCTGAAGCGGCGCCTTTAGTGTCCCAAGTGGTGCCTTTTTTCTCTATTTTGGCACCATTGGGGTCCCAAGTGGCACCTCTTGTAAGCCTAGTTTTCAAGTTTTGTGGAGTCAAAAACTGTTTTGGCGCCTCTTGTCTCTGTTTTGGCACCTCTTGCACCTATTTTGGCACCTCTTGCAAGTTGTTCCAAGACCATCTCACCTATTCTGGGTTGTTTTTAGAGTTTTGGTGCCTCTTCCATCTGTTTTGGAACCTCTTGTAAGTTGTTTCAAGACCATTTTCACCTGTTCTAGGACCATTCTGCACTATTTCTAGATTTTTGGCGCCTCTTGCTAGAGTTTTGGCTCCTCTTGCACCTGTTTTGGCACCTCTTGCAAACTTTTTCAGGGATTTCTAGCTTGTATAACTTTGTTTTTGAACTTTTTGTATCTGTTTTGGCACTTCTTGCCTCTGTTTTGGTGCCTCTTGCCTCTATTTTGGCACCTCTTGTATTTTTTTTGGCACCTCTTGCAATTTTTCACCAAATCAAAAACTCACATTTTGTGTTGTGCATTTGCAGTTTTTCCCAGAATTGTTGTCAAAGACTCAAGACATAAACTACTAACATATTGCAGGGGTTGAACGTCATTCACTTGTTTCCTTTTGGTTAAGTTAGGAACATAGCTTGATTAAAAGGTTAATGAACACCATGTTTCCTTTTGGTTAAGTTAGGAACATAGCTTAATTAATAGGTTAATGAACACCATGTCTTTTGTATGTGATGGATGGTAGGCATATGCTTTCCCCTTAACTGGGTGATCCAAAAAGCTAGACCCATTCTTGTTTATGTGTGAGTGTAAATGGAGCATATAGCATGTGTTCTCTCTTTATTCATACAAAATAAAGAGTGATCAAACTACAAGTATGCTTGCTTGCTTTTGTTTATG
Source organism: Sequoia sempervirens (assembly GCA_007258455.2). Lineage (NCBI taxonomy): Eukaryota > Viridiplantae > Streptophyta > Pinopsida > Cupressales > Cupressaceae > Sequoia > Sequoia sempervirens. The sequence goes on along the minus strand of VDFB02270263.1, from coordinate 177,835 downwards.
CTAGAGGGTCTGCCTTGTGGGAAAAAGTAATCACCCAAGGTAATGACCCAACCGGTAACACGCTAAAGCCAAGCGACTTACAATCAAGATATAAATGTGGATACTTGAGGAAAGTTCAAGTATCACGAGGATAATTATTACAAGATGGATCGAAAGGGACTCTTGCCACATGGATTATCCCCCATGAACGGAATGCCTGCATTAAAACCCTTGTTGTAGATTTTCCAAAATCCTTTATCTATTCTTTGGTGCAGCAACGGTTGTTGCCAAGGCATCCAAATTCTCACAGTTTTTAGTAGAGGTGATTAGTTAACCATGGGAGTTTCATGGGGATTGGAAGCTTGGTTGGCCTAAAAAGAGAGTGCACTATAAGGGGGATCCCATGCAGCCAAGCTTTTGAATTCATCTGCTAAAGATAGTGCGGTTGGGGTAAAACCCATGTGGAATCTAAAAGAATACAGCCTTACATAGCCTTAGGAGTGTATATTATGCTTGATGTGTCTTCAAAATGAAACTCAAACAAAACACCATAAAAAATGTTGCATTTTGAAAGTGAAAACCTTGATTCAAAACTACATTCATTGAGGTAGACAAGTCAATAACTTAGGTCCATCCATCTTCAGAAAATCAGTCCTTTTAGCAATGTTCAACCTTTCCTTAGGAGAAACAGAGTCAGAATATGTGGTTTACACAATGATTTCATGAAAGGTCAAGATTAGAAAACCAAAGATCAAACCTCTTAGTCTAGAACAACATAAAATTTTTTTGTCTATGGTCTACAACTTTAGAGAAAGGTTAACCTTCAATTTTCACAAGAGAGCTTGCAAAGACAATCTAGAGTTATACATGATGTACTATTGTCAAAATACAAGACTTTTCCAATGTTTTGAGTACCTTAATTACACATCTTGAATTGAAAATCCAAGTCCAAGATCATTCCTTAGATACCTTTGAAGTCTAAACATTATCGAAACAGACCTATACAAGTGGAACTTTTAAAACTAAACCTAGATATAAACATCTCAAAGTGCCTAAATCATCACAATCTATCACATCTTTGCTTGTACAACCTAGTTTCATCTTCGGTATTTGTCATCCTTTAATCACGAAACAATGTTATATAATCAAATCAAACTTAGTCATATCAATAGAATTTTTCATTCTATTTGACTTAGTTGTAATCCTTGCCACTCCTCCAAACAAAGATCAAAGCTTAGTCTAAATCATAACAATTGTATGCCCATTTTAACAAGATCCCAACGTTGAAAGTCAAAATAGTGAAATCCAAACCATCATGGTTGAAATAGATGAGGATCAATTGAATGATTTATCTCGTCAAATGAAAAATCTTCAACAAAAAATCTAGGATATGCAAGGGGAAACAACCACAAAAAGACATTTGCAGCCACACATCCATTCCTATCCATCTGATAGAAATATGGACATGACACCTTCTCCACCAACAACTACATCCAAGTTCAATGTCTTTAAATTTTTGAAAAACTTAAATGAGAAGCCTAAATCTCAATCCTCAAACACAAATGATATTGAACAATCATACCATGTCATGCATCTATCTTCATCTCCCATAAGCCAAAATAAATCTCATGATTCTTTCACCCAGTCAACGATTCCATACAACCAACTTCTTTTATCATATCTTCTACATCCAATGATTCATGACAATCTCTCAGTCTAGACCATGCTATCATAGACCCCTCTGTACCTCAAGATCAAAGCATTCTTTCCACTTCATCCAATCATACCAAAATTCCACAACTTCTTCCAATCTTTAACCAAGATGGAATCTCTCAAGAATTATATGATGATCCCCTCCTCTCACTTTTCATCCATGATGACTCCCTTCCATCTCAAGAGAAAAGTATCTTTCCAAGTCCTTCTTCCACCCCATCTAATGAATCCATATCATCTCAAGATTTCATTGCATCTCAGGAGCATGATAATTCTTCCATTCTATCTAATGATGTCCTATCACTTGATGATCAAGATATGCTTTCTCATCAAGATCAAGATATGCTTCTATCTGAAGATATCCCTTCATTTCATGAGGATTTTCATCCTTCTCAAGATCAAGATATGCCTTTCACACCACTACATGATGATTTTTCACCTAATGAAGAGAAAGTTACTCCATCTCCCACACCTCATGATCCTCTTCCAAGTCAAGATCAAAATACCCCATCATCCCCATGGAAAGATTCTATCACACCTATGCAAGCTATCCATGAACCTCACACCTACAAATTGGTATCCTCCACCTTCATCCACTCTGGTTTACTTCCAACACCTATCCTTTCATCCATATCAAATCCTCCCCAAAATGGACTCACATCTTGTTTCACAAACAACACATATCCCATTGGTAAACGAATGTGTCAAAGTATGAACTCCAAAGGCAAAGGATTAGGCCTTCATGAACAAGGTATCCTAGAACCCCTTTTTGCTCAAGAAAACCCATATTACCATGGCCTTGGTTATACACCTAAGTTTCCTAGTCCATCAAACCTACCATCTATCTTAGGTCCTCATCCTAATCCACCAAACCTTCCATCTATCCTAGGTCCTCATCCTAGTTCATCAAACCTTCCCTCTATCCTAGGTCCATATCCTATTCCTCAAGAACAACAAAGGCACACATCCTTGATGCCCTTTCAAAATTCTACCACCAACAACTCATTCATGATACCTCCATATCATTTATCTCCATCCATCTCTCCTATTGCTCTTGGAAGCAATTCGGGTGCCAAATGTCAAAAGCTTCCATATCAAAATTTGCACGTATCAAAGGATCAACATGTCTCCTCAAAGAGGCATGCAAAAATAAAAGAAAATTTGATCCAAAATCAAAGGAAAAATCAAAAAGGCCACAAAGGCCCATCAAAGCAAAAAGAAAAATTTCCAAGACCACAAAGGTCTATAAATCAAAGAGAAAAATCTCAAAGGCCACAATGGCCCACAAAGAAAATATCAAAGTCAAAAATCATGTGGATTCCAAAAAGTCTCATAGAAGCAATGAAATCTAAATCGGCACCCAAATTTGCTAATCCAAAAGCTTCCTCCAATCTTCCATATAAAATCCTATCACCTTCCAAATCCATTTTTCCTCCATCACTTCATCACCCTTCAAGGTGTGTGCCAATGTTGATCTTGGCATCCTTTCCATCTATCCATCAACAAACCTTTCAACCTCATATCCATTATCCCATCATACCCTAAATCTGCCAACATTTAGGAGTCTAATTTCCCATTTCCATTAGAGCATGTATTCAAGAGATATTTGGTTGTGAAACTTGATGCTTAAGTCCTTCTTCCATCTCCCTATCATCCATATCCTATTCTCTATATTCCTCTTGCACTCTACACTTAGGGACAAGTTTTGTCCATCTTATCATTCATGGTCATTATCCCTTTTATGCTCATTCCTTACTTTTCCACCTTTGATCTTGACAAAGTTAAGGATCTTCTTGAACATCATGTATCTTATCCTATACGTGTTATCCATATCTTCCATACCATATCCTTCACCTTATCCATATTCCATCATTCTTACCAGATACATCATTTCTTCCTTTCCTTGGTCTTGATGAGGAATAGGGGAAAAATATTGGGGCCTTGTGTCTGTATCTTATCTAGTTGATCTTGATCATCCCATTCATTATCATTATCCTTGCTTTCTTCCATTCCATATCTCCTAGCTTATCAAAATCCATGTCATCATGTCCCTTTTCAACCTTGGATCTTATCATGCAAATAATATTTGAGCCTAGCTGTAAAACATTATCCAATCCTCATATCTTTTGTCAATCTTATCATACTTAGAGGAAATTAGTGATCCTAAGTACTTATCATCACCATGCCTTATGGAATCAATCATTCTAGGCATCTTAATCAATCAACCATTATCATCTTTTGACAAAAGATATGTTGATTGTGTGACATGTTTTGTAATGAATCTTTCATTTTGATCTATCATTTATCCATGGTTTCATTATCTCTATTGTGGGGCATCTTGTTCCTTTAATTGGTCATATCATATCATTCATCCATCCATCTTGGGCTACGTGAATTTCTCTACATCATTCATCTGTCATGCTTTCATCTCTGTAGTTGTTACACGTCCATGTTCGCATCATAGCTTGATCTAGTGTTTGTATAATGGTATCCCCTGGCATTACTTGGCCCATTCTAAAAATCAGTTTGTCCTATTGTATCACACTAGGGGCATGTCCTACATTGGATTGGATTCTTGTACATTCTCAAGGTCAAAAAATCAAAAAATCAAAAAACATTCCAAACATATCAAAATCCCAAAAACATTCAAAACATATCAAAAATCCAAAAACATTCAAAACGTATCAAAATCCAAAAATAGGTCAAAAAGTCAAAAACATAGTCTTCATTCAAACTACATCGTCTCTGATCTTTGAAAGTAGGCAAGGGTGATCTTTGATTATCCCCCAAGACATTTAGGTCAGTCTTTTAGGTGTTTTCTATATTCATTTTTTTCGTCTTGTAAATCTTGGTCGTGTCATCAGTCGAACTACGTGGTCTTTGTGTGTACAACGTAGGCAAGGCTAATCTGTTGATCAACCCCCGAGGCCCCTAGGATAGTTCTTTAGATTAGGTCTTGGTAGTCATGGTCATGTCTCACCCTGGACTTGGGGAAAAATCCTGTACTCACTAGGGGCAAATAAAATTTGACCTTGAACCAACAGGCAAATAGTCGTCGGAACAAAGTTACAAACACAAACTTCAAATGAATGATGATCTTTCTGAATCAAGGGTTTATCACGCTAAAAACAAAAGTTCCAATTGTTCTACTTTTATTTTTGATATCATATCTCTCGAGTCCTTGATGATGTATCGAACTATAGGAGCAAGTAGTATGATTTTTCTTTGTTTGTTGTCTGTGAGTTTATCATTATTACTATGCAAGTTGTCGTGAGACATGCGCTACAAAGTATCACTAATGACATTTTGAATTTGCATAGGAAAAAAGATCAACTCTTGTCTGTTTATGCAAGCAATGCTCAGGTCATCTTGGTTTAATTATACTTAGATGCTTGTGTTAACTTACAATTTTAAAACATCATGGAAGTAGTACTTAGGTCATCTTGGTCTAAAATATGCCATTGATGCTTGTACTCACTTTCAACATTTTAAAGCCCCAATGATGATAAAAAGCATGAAAATTTGGTTAATATAAATGACAACTTTTGAAAATGAGATTTGCATAGTTAAGTTAGATTGCAGTCATGTTAGTATTGCATGTGTATTTATGGGGTTTTTCAATGCTGAAACAATTTCACAATGGTGTCATCTCTATTATTAATGGATTGAGTACACTAGACATTAACCAAAAACACATCATTCTCATTTAGTTGCACATACATTGCATTATCATCAGCATATGTTAGAAAACATTCTCATTTCATTTACATTAACCAAAACGCATCAGAAAATAAGAAATAAAATAATAAAGGACATACATTGCATATCATTTCCAACATCAAAATCATGTCATTCACTATGCCTGAATAAGTGAGTCTCTTCAGATTTCCAAGAAGGTTGGGAAATGTGTCAGGATTATGAAGCTTTAAAGATCAATCTACTGTAGTTTTCCCACAACTTTTGGAAGTTGGACAGACTCACTTATTCAAGCTTAAGGCCTTGAACATTTGAAGTCATGGGCATTCAATCATTTGCATTACACATCATAATCATCACATTACATTACACATCATAAATCACATCACATTGCATGATCATAATAAATCAAATCACATTGCATTACACATCATAAATCACATCACATTTCATAATCATTATCATCACATAGAAATCAAATAAATTACAACATTGCATATCATAAATAAAGAACTCAAATGCATATCAACATTTAGATCATAATCACTGCTACATATCATATATCATCAAAAATTTCATAATGTCCACATGTACAAGGATATCCAAAAAATAGGATGAGATACATCAAAATCCAAAAGGGCACTGTATCATGGGAAAAGCATCCTCAATCTCACAAAAGGTGTATACACAATGTCCAAGGAACATCACAAAATGTTATGTCGAGCTCCCACCAGATGCTAATGCTCTCATGGAACTGGTACCTCCTCTACCCGATGGACCTGCACCTAGATCTCTCCTATCTCCAGGAAATGGTTGCATGACACCCATGCTAACAGTCCGAGAATGAGATCTGCTAGAACAAGACTATACAAAACTCTCTCATTGCTCAAGAAGAACCAACTCATGATATTTACCTCTATAAAACTGTAACTCCTGAGAAATGTGTCTGATCTCTCTGAAGAAATATGTTGTACCTGCATATGGTGTCGTCTGTTGTATCCTCTTGGCAATGGCCTCAACCTGCTCTATCTGATGTCTGAAGGCATCCCTCTCTGAAGTAAGTATGATCATCTATGCCTACAACTGTTGTATTTATTGCCTATTTGTCCCTCTATCAGTCCTCAAAATATCAATATGTTCCCGACACTGCCCTAACTCATCCTGAAGGGACACAATCTATGCTCGATCCTGCGCTATCTTGCTTTGAAATGACTGAACCTCTGCCTATAAAGATGCTATATGTGCTAACTATTATTGTGAGGGTATCCCAATCCGAATCCTTGGAAGCACCGCCTGAGCTACAGTGACACTCCTCCTGTGCCTCGCAACTACAAAATCCAATGGATGACTGTCATCTACACCATCGTCACTCTCCCCACCACCCACTACTCCACCATCACTCTCCCCACTGCCCTCTTCACCACCATCAACTCAGCAACCACCCTTTGCACCACCATCATCACCTCAACAACCACCCTCCCCACCATCATCCTCACCCTCACAATCTCCTCCCTCCCCATCAACTAGTGATATTGGCTCCTCTAGATGCATAAATCTAGGAAAGGGATGCGTATGGAAGAACTCTAAATAATCCTCGGTCATCCCAACCTCTGTAATACACGGAACATAATCCCATAAACCTGGTGTCAAGGTATAGTACTTTGTACAAGCCACCTCATATGATACATAGGGGCCCCACTCTAACACATCTTATCATCGTCATGCGTAATGGGAAACTCCCAAGGGCATCCCTTGAACCTGTCCAAACTGTCGACATACTCGCAGATACAAGTAGCACTCAAGCACAACATCTGGACAACAACATAAACGGAATCTCCAGCTGATCCTTTGGCCACTGCTCATAATCCAAGTATGACCGCTAGGTGACAGTCTCCAAATCATCCAGAACCCGCCTCCAATAAGCAACCTTGCCCAGCTTATGCTAGACATGTGGACCGCTATAACTAAAAACATAGGGTCTCCCTGGTGGTTGATGTCTCTCCCATTGGTCGAGTGATGGCTATATGCTCCCATGCCCAGGTCTGCAGTAATGTGATGCCACATGACAAGTTCATCGCCCCATAATAAACAATCTTGTGCAAATCTCGATATAAGTGGGCTAACATACATGAGCCCCAGGCATACCTGGTACCATCAAGTGTCATCTGCGATAGCACACGACCCCAACCTGCTGAAAATCCCTTTGACCTACGATCAGGACAAAGGAATCCACCAATGAATCCAAAAAGTACATACGACAAAGGATCATATATGCTAATCATCTCTGACCAAGGGATCCATCGGCCCATAACATGATCATCTCGAAATAATCTCCACAAGGCAGTTGTCCCACCTTGCTCTATCTTGTCATACACTACTATATCTCGCATCACTAGGATCCATAGAATACGATAGACATCCTCGAGAGTCACGGTCATCTCTCTAGTTGGAAAATGAAATGTATTAGGATCACTATGCCATCTCTCCACCAATGTTGTCAGCAACCCTCTGTTGATTCTATATTGTGGAATATCTAATAGGGAAGTCAACCCACAATAGGAGAATATCTCTAAGTTGGCTGAGGACAATCGGCAGACCATGTTCCAGGTCTTCGGGAATCTCTCCTGAGACTAGAGTACATCTCCATCTCCCTAATCATGAACAAAAATCAGTCGATCAATGTAATGTTCAATCAAATAAGTCAATCAATGTCATGTTCAATCAATATTATCAGTCAATCAAGCTAATGTGCAGTCATTCAAATTAAATCAATCAGAACAATCAACATCTGCTATCAATCAACCCATCATTCCTCACCTATCATGAGGACGATTTTCTATCTATCAAACTATCGTTCCTCACCTATCATGAGGACAATCTACTATCAATCAACCCATCATTCCTTGCCTATCATGAGGACGATCTACTATCAATAAATTCATCATTCCTCGCCTATCATGAGGACGATTTTCTATCTATCAAACTATCGTTCCTCACCCATCATGAGGATGATCTACTATCAATCAAGCTATTGTTCCTTGCCTATCATGAGGACGATATGCTATCAATCCTACCATTGTTCCTCGCCTATCATGAGGATGATATGCTATCAATCCTATTATCGTTCCTTGCCTATTATGAGGATAATACAACATTGGTTCTATCATTTGATTCTCGCCTATCATGAGATCAAATCATCACACAAAACATCAATTGAACACTGCACATACCACAATCTAACTAAAATCAATCCAAAACGTGACAAACCGATGACTCCTAGACTTCAAGGACATCTTGCGAACATCACCCCGAGGGCTTTCCACAATCACACCCTACAAAATAGGTCAAATTACAAGCTAAACCACCTCAAATCAATAAGAATGACAACTTTTCAAGGAAACAAGAGGCTCCATTTGGGACCCCAAAGGTGCCAAAATAGAGTTTGCATCTTAAAAAAATGTTTTCTAAGCTTGCAAGAGGCGCCACTTGGGACACCAAAGGAACCAAAATAGTGTTGAAGGCCAAAAACTTGAATTCCAAGCTTGCAAGAGGTGCCACTTGGGACCCCAAAGGTGCCAAAACTCTAAAACCACCCAAAAACATGCATTTTCACCCTTGCAAGAGGCATCACTTGGGACCCCAAAGGCACCAAAACTCACAAAATACTCAAAAACATCAATTTCAACCTTGCAAGAGGCACCATTTGGGACCCCAAAGGTGCCAAAACTCTTCAACATGCTCAAAAACACTCAAAAACGACAAAAACATCACCCGAAAGTGCATAAATGACATCTCATAAGCTACAACACCTATCTAGGACGTTCAAAATGCTTCTAAAAGGAAAGAAAATGACTAACAAAGAGGTTTCTCATAAAGCGTACCGAAGGTCCAGAGGCAGCAGGCTGATCAGGTTGGCAAAGACACTCGAAACGATGTTTGTGGTAGGGGATCACCATCTTTCTCTAAGCTCTCCAATCTTCAACTTCTCCAAACTCCACATGTGCAAATGAATCCCATTTTACCCCTTTTCACCTTTTCAAGGGTAAAATGGAGGGAATTATGGTGGGATTTATTTCCCTTTTTTACCAAAAAGGAGGGGTAATTAATCAACACTATTCCAAGAAAGAGCTTGCAATGAACTTTTGAGAGATAAATCATCTCCGCCATCAAACCTTCACTGAATCGACATGGGATCATCATTGCATCATCACAACAATTATCACATCATTCAACACTTCATTTTCACATCCTTACATTCACCGATTTATCTCTCGAGGGGGCATATATCCGTCAATACCTAAAATTCAAAAGTTTGGGGCATCAAAATCTTGCATCATCAGGGACATCGAAATCTTGCATCATCTGGGGCATCGAAATATCGCATCATCTAAGCATCAACATAAAAAATTTCTTTGAAGTAACATGTAAACACATCACTTCAAAGAGGGGAAAAATGTATACACCTAAAAATGGTCATCATATTCAATTAATTAAACACAACATATTTTATTAATACTTCAACTACATATAAATAAGGTCTTACTTTATTTATATTGTTCACTTTCCTTTTAATTCTCCTAATTCACATTCTTCTAAATAATTAAATAAAAAAAATACCCTAAACGTGTTTATTTAATTAACCTTCCTTAATCCTAATTAAGAATTAGAGCACATTTCTACAACTTTTTGTGTTCCACCTCATAAAGGTCACATGAAAATAAATAAGCCTAATTATTAATTATAATTATCCTCACACACTTCCACCAATGAGAAAAAGAACATGGCTTTATTCCCCCACACTTCCAACAAATTTGGAGCACATGGGTCTTTGTTTCACACACTTGGAATCCCATACATTTGGCATGCTTCCAATTGGTCAAAGGATTCTCTTCACACACATCGCATGTTGTCCTTGGTCAAGGGGACAACATCCTGATTCCTTTCATCTCCACCGTCTATTATTTCTCCTTCGAATCTAGACCGTTGATTGGTGCCACCTCACAAAATGCTTGCCAAACCCTATAAATACACCCTCTTGCTTTAGCATTTATCATCCACCTTTTGAGTAATGTTATAATGCTATTTTGAGATACAAATTGGAATAGTGTTATAATGCCATTTATCATCCACCTTTTGAGTAATATTATAATGCTATTTTGAGATACAAATTGGAATAGCGTTATAATGCCATTTTCATCCACAATTTGAGTATTGTTACCATGCAAGTTTTTTGTAGGAGCTTGGAGCTTTCATGAAGTCTTATACTTAGTTTTCATATCATGTGTTACTTTGCATTCTCATCTTAAATTAATTAATCGCTTCATAGTTACATTTTATCATCCCCATTGCATCATAGTTACATTTTAGATTAGTTTGTTTTATGTTTGCATTTGAGCATATGCATAATCATGGATAGTTCACTATAGTTGCATATCATCTCATTCATCTCCACTTGTTCATCTATCATCAACATCATCCTTCGTTTATCTTTGCATCCATTATCCTTTCCATCATTTTGTTTCATTTAGAAGCATACCACTAATCATTCCAGCATACATTTTCATACCACTAATCCTTCCACCACACATTTGCACATAAAAATCATCTTAGCTTGCATATTAAGCATCAAATCTAGTTTTCTAGGTAGTCATTTTAACAACCTTTGTGCCCATAGAAATCTGAGGGCCAAACGGTTTAATAAATCCCTAGCAATAGAGGACAATGATAAGTATTTGAAATATTTGATTGTATTACGAATAGAGTAGTTTTACTTGCTTCAAACTTTGAATGTAAACCGTCTCATTAAGGTTTGTGTTGACATTAGAATACTTCTCCACATTTGACACACGCACACTGAGTGTTCGTATGAGTTTTGTGTGGTCAATAGTGTCTCATTTGGCTTTCTAAGAGCCATCGAAGCATATTTTGAGTCAAAAATGTATGTTTGTAAGTGCCTCATCTGACTTTCTAAGAGCCATCAAATTAGATTATGGAATCATGAACTATGTAAAATCTTTATATATATATATATATATATATATATGGGCTTTATGCTCTTTGCCAAAAAAAAATTAAGATCATTTAAAGTCAATACTAGATGATTTTAAATGTAAAACCCTTTTATATTTTAAAATGCAATTTAGTGTCAACCATTCTAGTTTTATTTTAAAAAAGATGTATTCAAAATTATTATCAACATAGTAAAAATTGCATAATCATGTGTCTTTTATTTTGTTTAGGTTCATTTTAATAAGGTTATTTTAAATATAATAATTAATTAATAAGAGAATATTCATATAAATGTGGCTCATAACTTAATCCTTATTATTACTAATCCCTATAATTTTATCTTTAATCCTAAATTTATTGGTTCCCACATTAGATTCAAGGATATGGACTTGACCTAGGCTAACTTTGTAGTTATAGATTTGATCCATAACCTTGTAAAATTTAAATTAAAAACTCTTTCCATGTGAATTGTGAGCTGATCTAGCATGCATTTTATGGTGTGTCAATAATTTATGGGTCAAATGAACAACTATCAAACAAGTATGTAGAGAAAACAACAGAAACCAAATGAGAAATACAACAATGAAAATCAATCAAATAAATGAAATGAAATTGTAAAAAAAAATGAAAGAATTACAAGGGGCCACCAATATGTAAAACCCAAATGCACTATGTTACCCAACCCTTAAGGATATGCAAAGACTCTTCGTGCTTGCAATCAATCTGGCATGAAATTCTATCCAAAACCTTATCCTCTTTCCAAAACCAAACTACCAACAATCAATAAATTGGTCTACCTAGATTCTAAATGACCAACCTACTCGAATGACCATAACTTCTCATTATATAACACTAGCCCTTGTGTTAATACTGTTGTCAAATGTAGGTCATTGAAATAAATATGCACTTAGAAGGAAACCAAGTCAACAAGGTGTCATCTAACACAAGAATAATTATTAATTTATAGTAAATTTAATCCCAACATTCTTTTACCTTCCAAAAATAACACAACATTAGAATATCTAATCATTATCATCTAACATAAATGTGTTGGCATAATAACCAACTCCCTAACATCTAACATCATCTAATCATTGTAGTTTGTATGATAAATATTTTGTGTGGTAGGATAAGGCAATGTTTTGTAATACTATATGAAGAATCAAGTGACAAGTTTTAGCACAAAAAGAACTTATTTTTTGGTGTCTTTATTTGATTTTCTCCTTTGAGAAATAGAGGTTTAAATTAAAGCTTTGTATGAGAGTAATTATATCATATTTTTAGGGAGTTTCTCTTCTAATTTTTATTGTAGGTGAATTTTGAAGATTGGTAGATCAAATCCAATCTCACCACAGTATTCATTAGGCTTGAGAAAATCAATATTGATTTTCATTTCATCAAGTTTGAATATCAAGAGGCTTAATTTCTCATAAGGGTTTCATCATTAAATATGGTAAACAAGTTGTTTCTAGAATTGTTTGTTGCTTCTAGATTAAACTGTGTTTGTTTTTGGATCACACTCCATGATCCATCATCAGAATGCCACAAGAAGAGTTATAGTAGTAGGAAATTGTAGATCAAAACCAGTTATAAAGGAGGAGGAGAGGGGAAGGTTGCACAAGGAGGAAAAAGAATATAAAAGGAAAAAAACATTAATGAAAAAACTAAAAAATGAATCAAATAATCAAAGATAGAAGATACCACCAAATAGTTAAAAGAAAAATACAACAACAAAACCAAGAGTAAAATAATAAGAGAAAAAATGAGAAAAAAGAAATATCAATAATAAAAAAGAAAGGCTAAAAAATATAAAATAATGAAAATTAAATTAACAAAAATAAATGATAATTTATGTAAATAAAATTATAATAATAATCAAAAAGGCATTACTAACATGCCAAAAATAATCATTCCTTGTCCCAACTTTGGCCTCACACAGATTCTGGGTAGTTTTGGCTTTGTTTTCCAGAGCCTTCTCAGTTCGGGGCTTAGTGGTTGTAAGTTGTTTCCTGTTGCTAATTGTGGTGAGATGGGTGGTGATAATAAATAAGGTTGAAGAAAATCTTGTAATAATATTTAGGGAAAATAAGGAGGTTTTGGTCAAAGTTGGTTAAAAAGGGTTAACACCCTCCATCAAGAAACTTCATGCCAATAATCCTCAGGTGACAGACCTTTTTCTTAAGGGATGGAATGACAAAGTTCTTAAGCTTTATGGGACTGAGTTTGAGGTTAATGAAGAATTCATTGCTGGAATTACTGGCCTACCTATGGACGACATGAAGGTTTTCAGGGATAAAAATGAGGCACAGATAGCAATGATTTTTTTTTTCAAATGTGATGAGGACTTAAAGACTACTAAGAGTGGTGGATATCAGCACAGTTCCCTTAAGGCTTTGTGGGGGGATGTAGCAGAGGAATTAATGCACTACATTACCCTGGAAGGTCATTTCTCGGCGGTGAGTAACTATCATTTTATTTTGCTAAATCACTTTTGACATAAGAAGAGGGTTTCTTTCCCATTTTATCTTCTTATGTCTCTTGATTCAGGTATTAAGGATCACAAGAAGAACCCGAAAAATCCCATATTGCACATTGGGTTAATTCTCCTGATTTTTTATTATGCAAAAACTATTGAGGTTCCCAAACCTATGGTTACCTTGAAGGGTAAACAACATAAACCTGTTGAAGGGTATGATACAGCTTTTGAAGATGAACCTATTAATAAAAAGGCCAAGAGAAGGAAATTAATTTTGGAAAAAGAGGATGAGTCAGAGAATGATGTGGAGTTTGTGTTGGATTCTCTCACTTCTTTGGAAGGGGGTCCACATTGCCCTTCCTCGGGAAAGAAGAAAAAGGGGAAGCTTGTGCTAGTGGAGGTTAATTAACTTGTAGTGATGAAGTTGTTGATGTGGTGTTGAGTAGGGGTTCGAAGATGAGGAATGACCTATATGGGGAGGCCTCTCTGCCGCCTCCAGCTACCAAGAAGAAGGACTTGGGGGAAGTGAGCGGGAAGAAAAGGGTGTTGTGGTCTGTGAGCCAAATTCTGGAGCAAGGCCATCCTCTCACAATTGTGGGTGACCTCTTTGTTGATGATTCCCTAAGTGGAAAGTTAGTCTTGTAGGTGAAAGAAAAGCATGGGGGATGCGGCTAGTGCTTTGGAGACCCAGGGTGTGGACTTGGAGAGCTTTATGAAGAGAAAGGCAGTGGCAGAGGAAATTGTGAGCTCCATCTGTAAGCTTAAGTCTTTAGCTGTTGTGGAAAAAGGTAAGGACTCCCCTGCTGATAATGATAGGATTAGCTCTTATGATGAGGAGGATGCCCTGGGGAAAGGGGTTTTTAATATTGATAGACATTATTTGTTTGATGTGCTTAGTACTGCGCATCAGGGGTCAATTGTTTTGTTTAAGCTTTTTAAGTGGTTTTTCCATGAGCTCAATAAAATGAATGTCAGAGTCAAGGGAATGGTTAACAAGGATGAGGGGTCCTCTATACAGAATCAGATAGATGATTGACTCCTTAAATACTGTGGTGAAAACTATTACAGAGGAAACCCTCAAAATGAAGTAGAATATGGAAGGAAGAATCCTCATTCTTGAGGAACAAATGGGGAAAGTTTGGGACTCTGTGATGAGAGATGGGGAGGGTCATAAAGTTGTTGGTAATTTTGAGTTTGTTGTTGTTACTTCTCCTATGGTTAGTGCTAAGAAGCAGAAAGATATTTCCCATGATGGTGAGGATGTTGTTGTTGGTAAGCAGATGGGGGAAGTTGTTGCTACTGGGAAGAGTGGTGGAAAAGGTATCGTTTTGATTTCAGAGGTAAATACGGGTGGTCTTAGAGCATTTACTAGGAACAAAACTAAAGCTTGGGGCAAGGCTTCTAGGAAGGAAAGTTTTGATGTTTTTGATGATGCATAGAAAGCTATAGATTGTGACGTGGAGGTGACAAACATTCTGAAAAGTATGTAGTGTTGTTGGTTGATCCTCTGTTTTGGCTTTTTTTGCTAATGGGTCACTATTGTTGGGTTGTTTGTTTGCATGATTTAACTTTCTTTTCAATTGCTTTCTAATGTAAAGGGTTCCAGGCCCCCCGTTTTTTACCTCTAATAAAAAACATGCCAAAAATAACCATACAAATCTGAAAAAGGCATGATAATTTTTCATTATCTTTTGTGTTTATTAAGTAGTGCATTATTGTAATTTTATTTACATAAATTATCATTTCTTTTTGGTAATTTAATTTCCATTATTTTATCATTTTTAGCCTTTTTCGTTTTATTATTATTACTCTTTTTCTCATTTTTTCTCTTATTATTTTACTCTTGGTTTTGTTGTTATATTTTTCTTTTAACTATTTGATGGTATTTTATATCTTTGATTATTTGATTCATTTTTTAGTTTTTTCATTAATAATTTTCTCTTTTTATATTAGTTTTTCTCCTTCCTAATTTTCTTCTTTTGAGAAACCATCTTGATTTTTGTGCAACCTTCCCCTCTCCTCCTCCTTTATAACTAGTTTTGATTTGCAATCTCCTCCTACTACAACTCTTCTTGAAGCATCCTGATGATGGATCATTCCAGAGTGTGATCTGAAACGTTGATTCAAAAAAAAATACATAGTTTAATCCAAATGCAACAAACAATTATAGATATGGACTATGTAAATCTAATGTCATTAAGTTGTTTCTAGGGAATTTTTAGACCAAATGGACTATACTATTGCATTCAGAAGGCTTTAAACCCTATATTTTATATATAAAAAATTGTATGTTTGGCACTAAGACAATTTGAGGGAGAAAATTGCTTCTTACCTATATAGTGGCCATATCATGTGTATTTATAAATAAAAAAATTGCATAGGTTATGCACTATGTGGGTGTGCACCAAGATATCGCACTTTGTGGCCAAAAGTGAAAAATGAGACATAACGCTGCTCGGAGTTATAAAGTATTAACGAAATGTTTAACGCTATAACGCTTAACGAAGTTATAAAGCTTAACGCCAAGTAACGCTACTATAACGCTTAACGAAGTTATAAAGCTTAACGCTGCTATAACGCTTAACGAAGTTGAGCGAACGCCAAGTATAACGCTAACGAAGATAGTTTAACGCGTATAACGTAACGAAGATAAAGTTTAACGCTTTAACATGTTATGTCTTTTTAAAAGCAAAAAAAAAGTGAACATTCTTCATTTGCTTTTTACTGGTTTTCATCTCTGCCCGCGGCCAAAAACCCTGCATTACGCGCTCGCGTTGTTGAGGAGGTGATTTCTTCACATTTCATCAACTTGAGTTCGATTTTCTTCACAAATATGGCACCACGACGACGAAGAGATGCAAGAGGTAAGTTTTGTTTGGTATTTGTTATGAATTTTTTTGTTTTAAATTGATTTTGTTTGTTTTAGTTTAGAAATGAATGATTTTTTTTAATTTGTAGGAAATCCTCAACAAGAGGAGGACAATCCTCAACAAATCAACCTCAACAACAAAATTAACCTCCCCACCATTCTCTTTAATACCCTCCGCACTCAAGAAAATTTAAGGAGGAAATTGAAAACAATAGAAAAGAAGTTGAGGATTCATTAGTAGGTTGAGTGATCAAAATTCTTCAACCATAGAAAGAATCATCTAGAAATTCATTGAAGGATTTTTTAAAAAATGTAGATGCAATTACCCAAAAATATCTAGATGGCAAAATAGGAGGGAAACATCGAGGGCATATTATGCAGACAAATTATCATATAAACAAGTAAAAGATTTAAGATTACTAAAGGCGATTTGTGCTCTCTATTCACTGACCCTAAAACAAATCAAAATCTCACCCTCAATGCAAAGAGGTTTCCTATTCATTGGTGCCACCACCAAGAGATTAGAAACCATTTTTATGACAGATGGTATATGGTCTTTGATTACCCACCGTGCAATAACTGTGAAGTCCCCCAATATTTTCTTAGGAAATTATACTGTGAGTTTGTGTTGAACCAAATCCTGAATTATTTTGATATGAGGGAGTTTCAGGGAGAGGTGGGGGGTCAGCACAGGATAGGCCCGGTGCACAGCCGGATCCTACACACAGGGGGGAGACGACATCTCGCTAGGCACCCTCCGAAAGCAGTGATGCCTGCAGTTGCAAAGGAGAGTGTTGATGTAGAGACTTTGCAGGCGATCACATCCTTGACTCAGAGTGTCATCCACCACACTAGCCCCATTGTACAACGCAATCCAGGGGAGTCTTCAGGTGGTGGCCTTCGAGGCCATGTGTGTCGATCTTGTGGAGCCACTTGTTCGTATGACCCTACCGGCCCTCAGGAGGGTGCTATGCAGGATCCATATCCTTCTACGCAGCCTGATCCGTATGCATCTACGGGGATGGAGAGGGCGCTGACATTCTGCATGATGCATATGGTATTGACAGTCAGGTAAAATTCAACATGTTCATTGAATTTAGTTTATTAAATTTTGATTGTGAAATGCAAGATTAACTAATTTAGTTTTATTATTTTAATAAAATTGCAGGGTCATAGCGTTGAGCCTGGATATACTAGTCATCAACCTGCTTATTTTTGCAATACACCTATCAGTGGGGTATGTAAAGTTAGTAAACAATTCTAAATTTAGTACACATGTGTTAATAGCATTGTTTTACGAATGGTATTTTAATATGTGATTTTGGATGTTGAACAGGGTACTGTCGAAGGATTCAAGGGAACACCATGAAGGTTTTCAGGGATAAAAATGAGGCACAGATAGCAATGATTTTTTTTTTCAAATGTGATGAGGACTTAAAGACTACTAAGAGTGGTGGATATCAGCACAGTTCCCTTAAGGCTTTGTGGGGGGATGTAGCAGAGGAATTAATGCACTACATTACCCTGGAAGGTCATTTCTCGGCGGTGAGTAACTATCATTTTATTTTGCTAAATCACTTTTGACATAAGAAGAGGGTTTCTTTCCCATTTTATCTTCTTATGTCTCTTGATTCAGGTATTAAGGATCACAAGAAGAACCCGAAAAATCCCATATTGCACATTGGGTTAATTCTCCTGATTTTTTATTATGCAAAAACTATTGAGGTTCCCAAACCTATGGTTACCTTGAAGGGTAAACAACATAAACCTGTTGAAGGGTATGATACAGCTTTTGAAGATGAACCTATTAATAAAAAGGCCAAGAGAAGGAAATTAATTTTGGAAAAAGAGGATGAGTCAGAGAATGATGTGGAGTTTGTGTTGGATTCTCTCACTTCTTTGGAAGGGGGTCCACATTGCCCTTCCTCGGGAAAGAAGAAAAAGGGGAAGCTTGTGCTAGTGGAGGTTAATTAACTTGTAGTGATGAAGTTGTTGATGTGGTGTTGAGTAGGGGTTCGAAGATGAGGAATGACCTATATGGGGAGGCCTCTCTGCCGCCTCCAGCTACCAAGAAGAAGGACTTGGGGGAAGTGAGCGGGAAGAAAAGGGTGTTGTGGTCTGTGAGCCAAATTCTGGAGCAAGGCCATCCTCTCACAATTGTGGGTGACCTCTTTGTTGATGATTCCCTAAGTGGAAAGTTAGTCTTGTAGGTGAAAGAAAAGCATGGGGGATGCGGCTAGTGCTTTGGAGACCCAGGGTGTGGACTTGGAGAGCTTTATGAAGAGAAAGGCAGTGGCAGAGGAAATTGTGAGCTCCATCTGTAAGCTTAAGTCTTTAGCTGTTGTGGAAAAAGGTAAGGACTCCCCTGCTGATAATGATAGGATTAGCTCTTATGATGAGGAGGATGCCCTGGGGAAAGGGGTTTTTAATATTGATAGACATTATTTGTTTGATGTGCTTAGTACTGCGCATCAGGGGTCAATTGTTTTGTTTAAGCTTTTTAAGTGGTTTTTCCATGAGCTCAATAAAATGAATGTCAGAGTCAAGGGAATGGTTAACAAGGATGAGGGGTCCTCTATACAGAATCAGATAGATGATTGACTCCTTAAATACTGTGGTGAAAACTATTACAGAGGAAACCCTCAAAATGAAGTAGAATATGGAAGGAAGAATCCTCATTCTTGAGGAACAAATGGGGAAAGTTTGGGACTCTGTGATGAGAGATGGGGAGGGTCATAAAGTTGTTGGTAATTTTGAGTTTGTTGTTGTTACTTCTCCTATGGTTAGTGCTAAGAAGCAGAAAGATATTTCCCATGATGGTGAGGATGTTGTTGTTGGTAAGCAGATGGGGGAAGTTGTTGCTACTGGGAAGAGTGGTGGAAAAGGTATCGTTTTGATTTCAGAGGTAAATACGGGTGGTCTTAGAGCATTTACTAGGAACAAAACTAAAGCTTGGGGCAAGGCTTCTAGGAAGGAAAGTTTTGATGTTTTTGATGATGCATAGAAAGCTATAGATTGTGACGTGGAGGTGACAAACATTCTGAAAAGTATGTAGTGTTGTTGGTTGATCCTCTGTTTTGGCTTTTTTTGCTAATGGGTCACTATTGTTGGGTTGTTTGTTTGCATGATTTAACTTTCTTTTCAATTGCTTTCTAATGTAAAGGGTTCCAGGCCCCCCGTTTTTTACCTCTAATAAAAAACATGCCAAAAATAACCATACAAATCTGAAAAAGGCATGATAATTTTTCATTATCTTTTGTGTTTATTAAGTAGTGCATTATTGTAATTTTATTTACATAAATTATCATTTCTTTTTGGTAATTTAATTTCCATTATTTTATCATTTTTAGCCTTTTTCGTTTTATTATTATTACTCTTTTTCTCATTTTTTCTCTTATTATTTTACTCTTGGTTTTGTTGTTATATTTTTCTTTTAACTATTTGATGGTATTTTATATCTTTGATTATTTGATTCATTTTTTAGTTTTTTCATTAATAATTTTCTCTTTTTATATTAGTTTTTCTCCTTCCTAATTTTCTTCTTTTGAGAAACCATCTTGATTTTTGTGCAACCTTCCCCTCTCCTCCTCCTTTATAACTAGTTTTGATTTGCAATCTCCTCCTACTACAACTCTTCTTGAAGCATCCTGATGATGGATCATTCCAGAGTGTGATCTGAAACGTTGATTCAAAAAAAAATACATAGTTTAATCCAAATGCAACAAACAATTATAGATATGGACTATGTAAATCTAATGTCATTAAGTTGTTTCTAGGGAATTTTTAGACCAAATGGACTATACTATTGCATTCAGAAGGCTTTAAACCCTATATTTTATATATAAAAAATTGTATGTTTGGCACTAAGACAATTTGAGGGAGAAAATTGCTTCTTACCTATATAGTGGCCATATCATGTGTATTTATAAATAAAAAAATTGCATAGGTTATGTGCTATAGCAATAGTGTGACAATAGTGCTACCAACGCCACCACTAGCAATGTGAGCTACACAGAACCTAACACCAATGGCATGCCTAATAAAAAGCCATCACATGCCGCAAGTTGAAACCACCTATGCACCTCTAGTCATGTGGCCCCAAAACCATTATTTTCCTCTAACAATTTTTTGACATCATTTAATAGTTTGTAGAATTCATCGAGTGATTTTAGATCATAGAGGTGGTTTCCCAAAAATTGAAAATTAGTTTTAGAATATTTTAGGGAATTTTAAAATATTTCTCTATTTATGTTAGCATGACATCATCATCCTCTCTCTTCCAACTTGACCCCTCTCCAATGTAATTTTGATTTTTGGTGTTGAACTTTGCAAACTCTATTTTTTCCTTTTTTGAGTATTTTTTACATTGGCAACTTTCATAGTGGTGTAGATGGTTCCTAATTTTGATCTCTATTTTTCCTATAAGTTATATAGTATTATAGGTGATGCAAAATAGTTCTCATTTTGAGAACTTTCAGAGCTCCATTTAGGCTCGTAGTGTGTGAGTTATCCTTTCTAGATATGCTCTACATATAATTTCTTAGGGTGAAAACTATCCAAGCTAGATGCATTAAATCCAAGAAGCTTATAAATATATCCAATACATGAATTAAATAAAAGACATGACATAATAGTTTCATATAGATTGGATGATGATTTAACCACTAATTTTACTCCTTTTATGTTAGCTAATTTTTCACAATTTTGACATGTGTCTAAGTTTGTATAATGACCTCCACTAAGTGTTGGAATAGTTTAAGTGTTAAAAACTAAATAATTAACAAAGTGAACACAAAATAATTACTCTCCCATGGTAATTAGAGCCCTATTATTGTAGTTGTCCCTAAAAGCAATCAAGAGCATCTTATTGAATTGCATCTAGAGGTTGTTAGTTATCTATAGATCCATTCAAAATAATCTTTATAGAAACCTCATAAAAGAAGACTATTTTTGAAATAAGTAACCAAATTCCAACCAAAATTTGTTATAATATTGATTGTCAAGAATGAATCTACATTTAATATAAATAAATTATTTTCTCATTTCTAAAAATCAAAACAATCAAAATTGAAATATTTATAATAAAATTCTTTATTAACATCCAATTCTTATTCTAACTCAATTTAAAGCCCTTTATGATCAAAACCTTAGATTTGGATGTAATTAAAAAAACATTTAATACAAGATGAGAGATGTAGTGTGAGTGTTGTCCTACTCTATTAGTCAATGGTATTAAGTGACTTTTTGTTTATCCTCCTACTACTAAGATTCATTTAAATCATCATGAAATGTTTAGATGTATAATATTCCCTATATAACAATGTTAGATAGGCTCCCAACATGTTTTTTAAAATGTTAGATGAAATCATTTTACATCCTCTTTTGAAACTCTAGGAGAAGAGCATGGGTCTTAGAACCAGTTTATTATTTTGTTCACTGAGGTGTTATATTCTTCAAGCTCTATCATCTTATAGAGAAAAACCATTTCATAAGTTTAGATTTTCTAAGGGATTATTATTTGATTCACTTCATACAAGTATCACATAGCCAAATTAAGATTCTAAAAACTAATTTTTTTATAAGAATCTTCCTTATGAACTAGAAAAATATGGTTTCTATTTCTATTTTGAGAAAAATAAAGTATATTCTAATCAAAGAGTCTTAAGAAGAAATTTATTATATTCGAATTTTTGTAGTCTTCCAATTACTAATTAATTTATTTTTATTCATAAAGAGTCACTATAGAATTCAGAGTAATATATAATAAAAATAAATATATATAGATAGGAATTTAATATTAGAAAAAAAATTAATTATAATTCTTAGTGCATACTTACCGACCATGAATTTTAAAGTCCTCATTAATGTCAATACTTATAAAACCATAAATTATAAATCAAACATATATACTAAATACATTTAATTAAAAAATTAAAACTAATTTTTTTTGTTCTTTTAACTAGTCTACCTAGCATCTACTAGTAAAGTAGTTATATTTCAATCAAATAAGCTAGTATAGATAGAATAAAATACATTTTTTTTATGGGTAGGGGCCCTAGCTCGGTTGGCTAAATCTTTCTTGTTGCAGGAGGTTGGTCACGAGGTCTAGTCTCCCCCACCCCCATGGTATCGGAGGGCATGTCGCGCCAGTGCTGCCGGTCACGTTAAAAAGTTTACCAGGTGCACTGCAGTTTATAGAGGGTCGTGCTACCTGATTCTTGTAGTCTAAAAAAAAAACATTTTTTTACTAGTTAGCTTTCAATAAAATATGTCATGATAGATAGAAAAAATACATTTTTTGTGGTTAGTTCATAAAATGAGAAAATAGATTAAGTCTTTGACTATAAGATCAATGTATTATTAAGACATGGGTTGTAAGAAACATAGAATAAATAATGACATAGAAGTTGATATTAAAAGAAAAAAATTAAAGAATTCCTTCCAAAAATATACTCCATTAAGTTATCTTTGTATGTTTATAAGAATAATTTATTCCCAATGAACTAACACATCATAGTGCTCTATAGATGGAGCCACACATTTATACTTTCTACATGATGAACAAACCATCAAAGTGAAGTCGATACAAGATTAACATTGGTAATGTCTTGTGTGGTAAATGTAGATTGAATCATACAACACATTTTTATTCCAATTATAATCATATAACTTCATTACCATCAACTTCTCATCTCAATCTCACATCATTATATAGAGAGTATCAATTACAAGACACACTACACACTTTTCTTACAACATACAATCTTTCATAATAAGTTTATTTACATGTATGTTAAGTACATAAGGTTGGTGGAAGCCAATAAAATGTTTGTCCATATGAAAGAACAAGAAACAATTTCATAGAATATAATTATTGTAGTATAAAGAAGGTATGGACCACATTAATTAGGAACTATGACTATATAGCAGTAAGGACTAAATTAATATTAAATAGATTGAATGACCTAATATTGCTACTCAATATTTTATCATCTTCCTTAAGACAATGATTTAGGTCTCATGACTAATCTCTCTCTCAACCCTTCATGCCAGAACATTATTGTGATCAAGACCTCTTTGATTGCAAGTCCAATAGTATTATATTAATTAGATTGTCCAAAAGTGAATTGTTGACAAGGTTTAAATTGATTGTCTTTTATAATATAAGCAGCATTTACAGGGTGTTGTACCCTTTACACGTCAAGCCCAAAGGGCCAAAATGGAGTAAAACCATTAAACATCAAAAAATATTTTTAGTAATAGTAGATGAAAGACACAAACACAACCAAGTAACAATAGAGACACAACACAACATAGACCCAACCACTAATTGTCCACACTCTGGACCATTTTTGGACTAGGAGGTTTAACACATCATCCCCAATCCAATTGGGGCCTTCATCTGTGTTTTTGTCCATTTCCTCCTTGACAACATCCGAGAGAGTGAAATCTGACATGTGAATCATTTTGATAGTGAACCGGGCCAAGCAATTGAATTTACAATACAACTTAGCAACCTGCTCCTACAACACATCGAGCTCATCCACCTTTTCTTCCTTGTTGAGGATCTTCGCATCAACACTAGCCCTGATATCCAAGGAATTGGTAGTCTTCCCTAAGCATCTTGTTCATATTAGAGAAATTACTACGGTCGTCTATGGGACCTTTATCCTTCACCTTCTTAGTAACTTTAATGCCTTCAATTTTGCCACCATTTTGCACTAATTCATTGGAGATATCATCCACAAGGCCCCTTTCTTGTGTTTCACCAACCTATGGGATCTTCTCACACTCATTTGTTTCATCCCCATCTCAAAGCTAGCACCCACCATAGTATCTCCTTTAGAATATTTTTCCTCGACACTTTTATCGTCCTCAATGACCGAAAGAACCCTCGGGAGCAAAGGCATATTTTTTCCTTTCTTCTTAGTATCTAGTTTGTTGGCCTTCTTGTGTTTCAGCTCACATAGCCTAATCATAGCACTCGAC
The DNA here is from genome assembly GCA_007258455.2 of Sequoia sempervirens. NCBI lineage: Eukaryota > Viridiplantae > Streptophyta > Pinopsida > Cupressales > Cupressaceae > Sequoia > Sequoia sempervirens. The sequence continues at coordinate 153,104 of VDFB02270263.1, read as the reverse complement.
TGGGCCAACCCCACCTCATTTTTATTCTTCTTTGAGGGAGAAGTGGCTAAATTCTCAATACTAGGATCATTTTCAGGGATAAAGGATTTTCTCTTCAAGCCCTCTGAAACAGCAGGGGACGAGTTTTCAAGGTTAATTTCCAGGGGTTCCAACTCTTCCACATGCATAGCCGAGATGGGTTTGGGAGGGACCAAAGCTGAATGGAATTGGTAGAGCCTATAGATAAGGCCTTGATGTAGTGGTAAGGGAGGCAGAGAATCAGGGTTAAGAGCGGTAATCTCATGGGACTCTTTGATGGAACTTTCCAAAGAAGAAAGTAAAAAGAAAGGGAAGCTAAGCAACATCTTGTGCCTTAAGTGATTTAATAGCAGTAAGTGGTAAAAATAAAATACCTTAAATCTACCCAAAAGGGTAACATATTTCATGATGGCAAGGCAAACCTTATCCCAAGGCTTAGGCAGCGCTTCACGATCGAAAGCCGACTGATTTTTCACTAGCTTCTCATTGCCCTTGAAGAATGCATTCAAACTCACCAAGTCTTGCATTTTGGTGTATTTTTATACTTCATACCCTCATAGGAAAGGTCGATAACCTCACCAATCACCTCTCCATCCACATCAAAAGCTATGCCACCCGTGGTGACCTACCTATCCTTCCATGAACTAGCAAACCGGGCTGAAAACACCTCGTCATGGCCCACAAGATTTTCCAAAAGTGGTGCAAGACCACCTTCTGAACAAATATGCCAAGCTAGTGGGTCCTAGCAAAACTCCTCCCAATTATTCGGCTTAGTCCTAATTCTATATCCTCCCATCATGACCCATAGCACATAGTAGCCGAAATAACAATACCTGAAAACAAATAGATCGTCGAAGAGATTACTATTACTTAAATAATCTTTACACTGCCAGTCGAGATGAAAAGGCATAATAAAGGCAGTTTGACATTTACACGCATCGACGATCATTCCCAATGACAACAACATCGTTGGCCCATAATCATCACAAGGGGACCCAAAATAAAAGCAATAAGGAATAATAATGGAATCCAGATTTAAATCCTTACTGCTAATAAACTTAAAGAGGTTACACAATCCCCAAAGCCATATGAATGCGGGGGAAGATTTGAAATTTTCAAGTACATTAGATAAAATCTAAGGTGAATCAAGAGATGCCTTAAATTGGAATTATTAAATAATTTGGCGAATTACATCACTTTACACGAACTCCATGAGATAATTTGATAGGATATGTTGTACCATTGGAAAGGAAGCCCGTAAAGGTTAGCGGCCACACCAAAAATGATTATGAGATAAAACACCCATGTGGCCACCTGCTTGAGCCTAGTCACCTTACCTGTCCAAGACTAAACCACCTAATGATCCATCAAGGAAAGCCACATGTACCTAAAAAAGATAGACAGATTAATCATTATTAATAGAGTAATTCCTCTGCTCCAAGAGGATTAACCTTTGAATAGACACCGACAACACTTCTATCTTTTTCTAACATTTGCAAATCTGTCAGGTGGACCCCAAGTTGGAAAAGTCGTCAACCACTTGGTTACATTCCTTAAAGATATGAGTTAGGTGATACCTTTCAAATTTTGAGATTAAAATTGTTACCTATTTTTCACTACGAGCTCAAACAGGTAGAGTTGAATTGAATTCATCATTGATAGGTAGAGAAATTTCCAAATTTTTGTTGCTAAGTATTCATTGTTCATCATAAAGATCAAATTACATTTTTATTACAGTTCTATTATGTAAGTATTTGAAACAAAAATTTGGACATTTGCATAGTAATTCTTTTTATTCATCTTGTAAAACACTGAAATCCCTCACAAGCCACAAGAGTAGCTGAATTTGATTATCTTAATCAAATAATGAATACAAAATGGGATGAAATACTACACTACTGAAGGTAATGTAAACATAAAGGAGGGGAGAAATTCATCATTTCCTATGATGATGAACCACTTTTGCTCGATGTCTTCAGTTGTTGCATCTCCAAGCTGCAACAGTCTCGATTCCACGCTCCATGAACCTACAAAATTGTAAAAGAATGATGTTAGAGATTTACTCTAAGCAATGATAAATTACATTCTACTTCATGCCTACACTACCAATAGGAATATAATATATATCCAGTCAAGCACTCACCAGATGATTAAAATATAAAGGCTGACAATCAAGAAAAATGAAATTCAATGGAAGCTTTCAGCTTTGATTATTTTTACTAACTTGTTTGTTTCAATGTGCAGGAACATGTTCATTATGTTTGTGATTATTTTCATCAGATATGTGGAGCAAAATGGGCTCCCACAAGGGTTAAGCCCAGCATATCATAAGGACACCTCTCATTCACATCATTATTTGAGAGTTATCAGATATTTAATTACAGTCATCAAATAGAACTGTTGTGATAAAAATCATAAACCGGTCTAATTTAGCATGGTGAAAACAGATTGAGAAAATTATCCTTTTGCTCATTATTCAAAGGAACAATCAAAAAATGTTTGAAGGAGCATAATTAACTGTATGCATTAGCTCTGTTTCAGCTCTATTTTATTCACATTGTATTCACATAAATTATGGAGCCCCTTTATACTAAAGGGAAAATGGAGCACTCAAACAATTAAATTGTTTCTTACAACTCCAAAGTACATACATAGTTCATCCAGAGACTCGGGAGGGCAGTCAACATGATAATAGGACAGCGTGGTTATATAAAAACATCAAGAGGCATCATTAATATATCAACCTTATGAGTTATCATTATTCTTGATTGCCTACAAAAGGGCTACAAAGGGACCATGTTTCATACATATTTAAAATAAGAATATGCAAATCAGGCTACTTCATATTGCTTGTGAATGATTTTATGATTAATAGACTTAACAAAAGTAATTTGTAGCAGCATTAAAGGAGGCAGCCATGAATGAGCAAATGCATATATACAAAGCATGAGTCACTTTTGATGAGCAGTCAAGCCTTCAAGGAATAGATCACATGATGACAACTAAGTATTCACAACAGTGCTTAGAGCATAATGGACTATAATTAGGAAAGCAGATCACAAAAGCTACAGTCCACAGAAGACCGAAATGGAGCATCATCATAAGGAAAAGTCACATGTGCAATGTGTATTTTGCAAGAGTTAATAAAATGCAAGGAATAGTCCTAGAAAGGAAGGCTTCAAGATATACTACAAGAGCAGGTTTTGATATAATAGAAGCATACCTTGTGACTATGGAAATAAGGATATGAAGAGTTGTCCTGATAAACTCTTCCATTTTTTACAAAAGTATTTTTCTATAGTTATGGGTTAAGAGAAATCTTCTTTACAAAGGAAATAGATGAATGTGGAATGAGTCTCAGCTAGTAACAAATAAAGCTCGTGAAGCTCGCAGCCTACAAGTCATAATATTATACCCAGAATGTCATGAGGTCCGCAGCCTTTAATGGTAGAAACATACATAAATTTCTAGGCAGGCCTATGAGAGGTTTGAAGCAAATATAGAATGGAGACAAAGTAAGCATGGTCAGGGTTATACAGAGATAGATGAACTCTAGTACAAGGCTCGCTGCCTAGAAGGAGCAGTTTGCAAATACCCAGATGGGGTTTCAATAAGAAAAATATAGATTCCTCAGGGTTTGTTTCAGAAATGCAAGAAATGTTGTAGAAGACTATCATGGGTCAAGCCCAAGAGTGGAGGAAATACCGTGCTTTCATAGCTTCCTTTTTTTCTCAAGTTCAAACATAAGAAAAGTAAAAATATAGTGAGCTTGCAAATACTCAGATGGAGAATAGTCATGGCCTGTTAGCACAAGGAGGAGTTTGAAATGATTTTCATTTTTGTTCTACAAAATGCTTTATCTTAATTCAAGAATGACAAATATACCAAAAGGCGAATCATTATTTTCTATGGCAGCTGAAACACATAATAATTTTTCTTCTCTTAATCAAAATTAACAGTGGCGGCCAATATACATTTGAATGCCTTAACAAATGTAAAAGAAAATCTCCATTTTATAGCTTCAAAATGAAAAAGAAGATTATAGATTTTTGTTGAAGAAGCATTTACCCTGTGTTTTTCCAACCGACTCCCTCAAAAAATCATTCAAAAATAGCATGAAATGTGGTATCTTTCTTCTCTCATGGCGGCCAGAGGTAGTAAATGGATATCAACAGAGAATGGGAAACAAAAATGCATCAGTAAAAGGAGAAGGTCGTGGCTGAAAGCCAAATGTAATGCTTCAAAATAGTAAGAAATTTCCATTCTTGTGAAATGATCAGATTTACCATGCATTTTTTGTTGAATTCCCTCAGAAAATATCCAAAGAATGTGCAGGTCGAGCTTCAAACCCCAACAGCATGGTGGCCAACTTCTTCATGAAGCTTCTCATCAAAGTCAAAATGATGATAATGATTTTTAGGTTTTGATTTTTTTGCCTTTCAACCCTAATTCAACGGTGAAGTTTTGATTATTGTTTTAAACATAATCATTATCAATTATCACTGTGATCATGACTTGTAAGTCAATGACCCTAATAAGGAGGCAGTCGACTTTTCTCATTGGACTTTATGTACCAAGAATGGTGGTCGACTATTATAATGTGCATAGTGATCGACTTATATTTATTAAATGGTGAATGCATATTTAAAATATATGCTAAGTGTATTGTATGAAGCCGTGAGATGGGAGTTAGCTTTCAAATTTGACATTATTCTTGTCTTTTATTTGCATTATTCAATGTAAGCTAATTAATTACATTATTCTTGTCTTTTATTTGCATTATTCAATGTAAGCTAAGATTGTCTATAAGTCATTTAATTAATTTAGTCATCTTAAAATGCAAATAAAAGACATTATGTGAAGTTAGCTTCAAATTGGAGATCCATGAAGAATGTAAGTAAAGTTAACTGGAGAACAAGTTAATCATACGAGTTATGAAGATTTTTGGCACTTTACTTCAGTTTCACATTAGATTATCAACTAAAGATTGATCATGCATAATACAAGGATGGAGTTTCAATTATCATGGGCGAGTTGACAAGAACGAGGCAATTTTTGCATGCTTGGACTCACTATCTATAGATTTTTTAGTTCAGTTCAAGTTGCTTTTCAGTTGTACACATTAGCGAGTTTGAGATCAAGTTCACTCATTTTTGCATGAGTTTGAGCTCTTCTTTTGGAGATTTTTTATTTTGCTCAGGATTTTCCTTGAAGTTATATTTTTATACTGAAATTGACTTTTAGTTTCATTTTCATGCACTTTGGAGTTTCCTCTCATTGTATATATTGGAAAAAGTTTATCTTTTTCCTCTAGTTCTTGTTTTCTGCCTTTGCCTTCAGCAAAGAAGATTATCATGTAACTCAACTTTCAGAATTTAATAGATTATGCAACAGTCTTTATAGGTTATCTTGGAGTATCATTTGCAGAGCGTTCCTTCTTTTGTCATTGCAAGTTAAATATTATCCTTCTTAGATCCAGGTGTTTTGTTTTGTGAATGTTTTGGATGCAAATTTAATGTGTTTGATATCAAAACCTTTAAATTTATGTCAACATTTGTGAATGCATGTACACGAAGAAACAATCTTAGTTGCAGGTCATAAATTGTGTCTCAAGTATATCCATATCTTTAAGTTGTGAAAATAAATTCTTCCTTCATAAAGAATGAATTATCAGGCCTGTCTGTGAATCATTAATGTAGTTAAATTGTTCAATCTGAGTTGTGAAAGTAAGCTTCATGATGAATCAGTTGTGAGTTAATCTATTTTCTTTAAGTCAAATAGGTGCATCACCACAGTTCAGCTTTTCCAGTTTTGCATTAGATTAAGTTTTTTCCCTTTTCCCATCAAAGTTTCAAGTCTATAATCAAATAATCATATAGGAACTAGTCTAGAATCTGGAGGTCTATCTTCACCATAGGAATACCCACAGCCTGAAGATAGTTCCCATGTTTCAATAGATTGTTGAATTTAATCATTCAAGCGTTCGGGTGCAATCTGATTGACAACAAAAATATTAATATCCAAAAGAATATCCCTTAAGTTTCAACCAAGTAGACAACCCAAATTAATAGAGTCTATCACATTTTTAGAATCCCCTTCAATTTCCAGATTCTTAATACCCAAAGTGACAACAATCTTGATCCCTTGAGCATTTCTCAAGACTCTGCCACCATAGAAGAGTGAATAACTATACCTCTAGCATACCCAGCAACCAAGTTTCCCTAACAGACTCTTATAACACCACCTATATTGGTCAAACCAGGGTTCCCCTTGGCCGCACCATCAAAATTTAGTTTAAACCAACCCACATCCGAAGGTTTCCAAAAGGTGTTTTTCCTAGCAAGGGATTTGGAATTATCAAAGGAATCATTATCAAGCACAATTTTCTAAGATAAATAGCCATCTTGATCTCCCAATCAGTTGGGGTAGTGTCTGGTGGTTTCCACTTTCAAGCAAGGAGAGACTTTTAGATATAAGTCCTAACCCACAGCCAAAAACTTCCTTCAAACTCTTCTTAATGCCACATAAAACCATGTTGTTCCTTTCCTTTCAGATGCACCAACATATGATGTAGGAAATTTTCCTCCAAATTTCCAAGCAAAGGGGGTACCTGAAAGGACCATTCCACCCCTCCACAAAGGAAACCAAATCTTTATCCAAAGTCCAGTGTGTCTCTAACTTTTGAAAAACAAGGTCCCAGACTCCAATAGCAAATAGACAGTGCAGTAGCATATGGTCCACAATTTCTTCATTATTTTTACACAACAAGCACCTGTTCGAGATTTGGAATCCCCTCTTCCTTAGATTATCTTGGGTTAGGATCCTATTGTGGTAGGCCATCCACTAGAAGAAATTTATTTAGGTATCAAGTGATGGTTCCAAACCTTTTTCCATAACTTACTCTATAGGCTCTTGTTTGACAACAAACTATAAGCCATCCTGACAGTCAAATCACCCTTACTATCCAAGACCCAAAAGAAATCATCTTCAACATTTAAAATAGGTATTCTGTACTGAGAGAGCAAGACCTATAAGGAAGAAACCAGACATTTCAAGTTAGGGGAAAGAGGACCATAGGAGCCAATATTTTTCCAACTCCCAACACCCTGCAATCCATGAATGTAATCACACACTTTCCTACCAAAGAACCAAGTTGCAGGTTCCATCATATTTTTGAACTTTGAATAGGCCAAGGGGGATTCTAAGAGCCAGGAATCTTCCCAGAAAGCGGATCTTACTGTAGCCACCTAAAATTGACCATATCTTGTGACATTCACTTTTGACATCATTTTTGACATCTTACAACACATTTTATTCTAAACCTCACATAACCCCTTTCATCATCCCTATTATTTAATCTCTAGCCAATTAATTAAATAAATTATATTTATTTAATTAATCCATTTATCCTTTAACCAATTAATTAAATAAATTTTATTTATTGAATTAATCCACATTCCCCAAATAATTTAAATAAATTAAATATTTATTTAAAGTAATCCTTATCCTCTCACATCTCTTATAATTTAAATAATTCTAAATTATTTAAATTATTTCCCTAAATGACTTGATTCACTTTCTAAATCATCTACTCAAGATGACTTCATCACTTTCCAAATCATCTCTTAAGTTAACTCGATCCCCTTTCCATTCTCCTCTTTAGTTAACTTGATCCACCTTCCATTTCTTCTCCCAAGTTTCACAATCAACTTTCTAATTCCACTACCACTCACAAAAAGGAAAGTTTTATCCCTTTATCTTCCCATCTTCACCTATAAATTAAACCACAACCAATCCATTTGCATGGATGAGCTTTCCAGTACCCTTACTCTATCGAATTATCTCTACTATCTTTCATCCATCATCTTTCATTTATCTATTTTCATCTATCATCTTCATCTTAATGTTATGTTGCCGCAACAGTGAGCAACCAACATTCCTCCATCAACAATCCTTTAAAATCTTGCGTTCTCATGCAAGGTTGAGAAAAGCAATGGAGATCAATCAAGTTTAGCATAGAGATTGGTTTGCATTTGAATTTAATATTTTGATTTTCATGTTATCTTGTCCTTCATTGTGCTTATTAAGGTTTCATTATAATTTGTTTATGCATTTTCCCTAAATTTTTACCCTAACTACACTTACTACCTCTACCAAACTTCCATCTCAGGCCAAACAGTAGAAGCTTCTTCATTTTGCAAATATTATTCCAAGCTAGAGACCCACCGGGACGATCATTCTTAATACATCTGATTAGGGGACAGTTGGCCAAGTATTTGGCTTTCATTATTCTGCACCAGTCCTTTTTATCTCTTAATTGGTCCCACCCCACTTTAGCAAGCAAAGCCTTGTTGGAAGAAAGGACTTTCCTAATGCCCAACCCCCACCCCTCCCCCCCGAGCTTGGGAAGGAAAACCTTCTCCAATTTAGGGAGCCTCATGAACAATTTAGAATCTAGAACCATATGTAAATAGCTAAAATGAATTTGTTTGTGCATATCACAATGTCTAAAATTTAATTTCTAAGTTGTTACTTGCATGGATTTGGCAAGAAAATATTGCACATGATGTGCACATATGTCTAACATGACATTAATAGATCGTCACAATCCATGAGATAGAAATTAGGTTTAGAAATATTTCCCATTATCATACAGTTGTGATGTAAGTAAAAGTTAATTTATTTTATTGTTAATCAAATCCAATTAAGAAATACTTCATGGTGCAACATTCATTTTTTTATTCCCCCTCTTTTTTGAGTTCAACCTTAGCCCCACAAAATTCTTTTTAACACTAACTTAATACTTATATATTTGTTATTAATAAAAAATAAATTATAATAATTATAATGGATATTAAATTAAATTTCAAATTTCAAAAGTGGCTCCATCATTTGGGTCCTTGCACCTATTTTTGACAAGAATAAATTTTTCTTTTGATAGCTTGATGTGGCATCTGGAAGTCGGTATGAAATTTGGGAGAAATTTTTAAGGTGGATTTAGTTGGGAGAAAAACCATAGTTGTCCTCTAAGATTGGGATGTAAACCCTAATCTTTTCCTATCAGTTTCCTTATAAACCTATAATTTATTATGAGAAAAAAAATTCTATGGTTTAACCCAACAAGATGCTTTTTACCAAATTGAAGTGATTTTCATCAAAGAATAGAGGAAATCACATATCACCAGACTGTAGGCTACCCATTTTTCCAACTAGGTTCTCTCACTTGCAACTTTTCATAACCTCATTTACTGATAGGCCCTATTTAGAAGTACAAAATATATTTTGTAAAGTTGTGAGGTATTAAGGAAGATACGAACTACATGAAAGACTCGGCCTAATCAAGTGATCAACATCTATGACAACCACATTGATTCCACACCCAAATTTATAGTAGACTTTATCTTAGATGGAATAGAATCCATAGACTAGATGATTGACATTGGAGGGTTCCTCTTTAGATTGCAACTTAGATAGTAAGGTTCCAAATCTCATGGCATATAGTGTGAACAAGACCTATGAGCCTACTTTAGATCGCATCATAGTTGATTCCATCAACCAAACACTATGGAATCCTATCATATATATATATATATATAACGAATCGTGCATGAGAGCATAATTGTGTTTACACATATATATGAGTAGAAATACTTATGAGCATACTTGCACAGGGAATCGATTATATATGTGTATATATACACATAATGTAGATGCTTGTCTTTGAGGACAGGAATGTGTTTGTGTTAAAGATAGTAAACATTATATATATGTACATATGTATTTACAAAAGCATATGAATATATGTATGTATCATTGATGTTTACATACGTATACACATATATGATAATAGATGCATATACATGTATATTGATATGTGAATGAGTGTGATTATTTATATATATATATATATGAAGGGTTTTATATATATAGTATATAATATATTATATATATTATGTTGATATAAAGAATACATATGCATGTATAGTGCAAGCAATGTAAAGATTAGTATGAGCTTTTAAAATAGAGACTTGAACATGTGCCACGTGTAATAGAAGAGAGTTTGGTAATAGAGGCCATTATGGGCCAACTTGGAAAAGCCACGTGGTGGTAGTGAACTCTACATGAAATGCGTTGGCAAAGCGAGTAAAGGCAATACCTAAACCATAATAGGAATGAGTTTGAACCATAGGACTAAGTTTGAACTAGTGCAACAATAGGTGTTAACAGATTTTGAAAAGACATTCCTTAATATATATACTTTGAACGATTTATATAATATATGCCATGGCTGATATTATGTGAATATAGTGCTACTTGTAATGACACAATGCTAAGTATTTTAACCACATTTATCCATATGGATAATAATCGATTGAAACATAAATATTAAATCTACCTTGTAAAAGTATTGATCGCATGGAATAAAATGATGTGAACTATGATAAGAGACATGTTGAGTCAAGGCACTAACAATGCTATTAATATGGAGGTCAATTAAATAATATGTGTTGATTTCCATGTCTATGACCAAGTCGACTGTGTAATGTGCAACCAGATCATTATTGACTGATTCCTTTGGTTAAACCACGAACTTGAGAATAGGAAATGTGTGGATACTTAGTGCCATGATATGAGTTCTTTATATCTTTTATAATTCTTATAAACCTAGAAGTCAATTTACTAAATGAAGCATGTGCTTTATGAAGTGGTCAAACTGTTGTGGCAAGTAAATAGTTGATTTGTTGTATAGTTTTGGTAAGTAATGTGATAGAAGTATGCCACCTTTTCTTAGTGAAGCTGAGTCAATAGTATATTCGTGAGAAGTGTCATTGCTTAAGCCTTGAATGTAGACTGTAGAAGCTGGTTTTTGGGTATAAATATGAGGCATTCTCACCTCATTTGTATACCATTCTTCTTTGCATCACTATGCTGCTCCATTCTGCTATATTTTTCCATTGAGAGAATTCTTATTTGATGTGAGTTATTGAGAGGAATTTAGTGAGAGAGATGGAGAGAGTTTTTTGTTAAGATGGTTCTAAGAGAAGGCTAAGCTTGAGATCCAGTGGGTCAATTGGAATAAGTGATTATCAGGCACAAGATTCTATTATCTTCATGTTTTATCTTTTATTTGAAAGATTGATTACCTTGTGTGTTTTTATTTGGAAGCACATTAGATTGCTTCAAATAGAGTAATGGCCTATTTGTTGGTTTGGAAAGGAAAAGAGTCATGAATGTTATGATTTCCTTATGTTTATTTTACTTACTCCATAGTAAGGAGTGATTGTTTATCATTAGTAATATATAATAGATTTAATGAAAGCTTGAATAGCTTATGGGAGTTATTTAATACTTGTATATATCTATATAGGAACTCAGATGATATTTATATACATAGATAGTTTAAACTACATGTACATAATTTGAATGTATCAATGTCATGAAGTCACTTGACACTATTAGCTTATAATGCTAGGAAACCTTAGGAATGACAAGGTTTAGCAATACATCAACAATGATAGTATGAAAGATATGATAGAATGATACGTTATATTGCTAATCTATACTTGAATGATCACTTGATCATTAATTTACTTTTGAATGAAACCCTAGGTTGAGAGTAACCTATTTGGGTCGAGAAGTATATTTGATTAATGATTGAAATCCTAGGTTAAGAATTACCTACTAGGTTGGAATATATACTTGATTACCCATTGGAACCAATAGGTTGAGAATAACCTACTTGAATGGGTTATGTAGTTGAGATTTGTTTAAAGCATATACGTTGAGATTAACCTACACATTCAGACTGATTGTTGGTTATTGATTATATCCGAGATTAGGATATACCAAGGTTGAGACTCACCCATGTGATTAAATTGATCACTTGAGTTTATGAATTACTACTTAATTGGAACCATAGGTGGGATTACTTATTGAGTTTGAGTTGCTACTTGATTGGTTGCTTTATACTCTTAACGTGAAGTCATAATAATGACAATATTCTACTCTTTGAATAACCCTTTTTAAGTTAAGGAGATTATACTCTCGAATAAAATCATTTACTGATATGATTGCTCTTCGATTGAGGTCGTTTATTAATGAGATTATACTCTTGATGAGAATCACTTATTGTCAAGATATATGCCTAAATGGAGTAAGATATTTATGAATATTTATCCTATGATTGATGAAGCTTATGTAGCTACACTTAATATTATAAAGTTAATCTTGGGATTAGGCTATCCATTGAAGGGGATAACTTGTTAAGTTGTTTATGCAAAGTTAATTTGTAGACTAGAAAAGTTCATATGTTATACCTAGGATAGAATATCCATTGAAGGGGGTAACTTATGCTTGATAGCTCATATGTTGTACCTGGGATTAGATTATCCATTAAAGGGGGTAACTTATTCTTTATTGGTAGAGATACCATTGTGCTTTGAAAAAAGGGGAATAGGTTATTTCTGAGGTTAATGATTACCTATTGAAGGAAATTACCTATGCATGGATTATAATGGCCTAAATTCAAATCGAGCTAGAGTAGTGTATGTGGATAGGATGATTGTCACTCAAAATATTGAGTGAGAATACTTTGATTAAAGTAGTATGATCAACTTTGGCTCCATTATCAATTCATCATGTTCCTTTTATGCATTCTAGTTCAAGATTTTCATACTTGTAGGTGTAGCTATTATATGATTAGGTTCTAGTTATGTAGGCAACAACACTAAGCTCATAGTGGTTTTCATTACGAGGATACTTCACCAAGTTCTTTGTAGAAGGGTAGGACCATCTATCAGATGATACATGTGCAAGGAACCACATTTGAGTTCGCGGTTGGTAGAAAAAGTGCTTGAGTGATGCTTCTCCTCCTTAGCTAGAGACCAAGATTTGAAAGGAGATTCCTAGACCATCTATGTATCTATTGCTTGGAAGCTCAAAAGAGATATGTATGTATTTGGTACCCATTTATATGGAAGAATGTAATCATGAATGATAAAATTGAGGTTATTCAATATGAAATCTAGATGTTATGGAAAGATTTGTGAAATTACAATGAAATGCAATGGAAGTTTGGAAAAGTGTTTATTTCAAATGTGCATGTAATTTACTTTATGGGAAAGAAAAAAAATATTGCTATGTTATGGCATCATTGATCATTCACTTGAGGTGAAAACTTTGAAATTTTACTGAGTAGAACATCAAGGTTGTTATAATGAGAGCTTCATTGAAATGTTAGCTCAACAAAATTACCATCCTCAGACTCTAGGACAAGATGACAAGGAAGTGAAAGCTTTCAATGGATGGATCAAATAAATAAATATCCTATCTAGTCACTGATTCGAGAGGTCATTGATGATATCATGAGATGCAAGAATGCCATGAGAAAATATGGGATGGAAGTAATACAAAGGAATGAAAATATCATTGCATAAATATAGTTGGAAGGTAATCCAAAGCATTCCAAAAGAATGTATACATCAAGTGTTGATTGCTTTCCGAGAATATCTCCAGAGAAAGGGTGAAGATGAGTCTTCAAACCGAGAGTCTAGTGAAGAAGAGCATACAGTTGGGTAGCGGAAGACCAAGAGTTTTGTGCACAAGTTAATTTTTAAAGATAATTTTGCATGGTTATTCATGAGCCCGACAAAGATAGCTAACTCTAGAGATTTTGAAGGAAGTGCTGATAATTTTCCATTTTGTGTGAAAATACTTGTGACTCAAAGCTTGAAGGTTGGAAGTTTTCTATTGAAGGAAATTCAAAGTAGACTTCATCTAGAATGTTCCTATGCCAATTGTCATCTGCCACGTGCTAATTTTTGATTTGTTCCTTTGATTTTCTTTCATATATTCCATTTGAACTCTTTAGGGCCTTGTTCCTATAAAAGGTCGTTAGTTGTTTTATTTTGATTTTAAGTTCAAAATTTGTGGATTCTAGAGAATTAAATTTTTTTCAAGTTTTATTATTTTTCCTATTTTCTATTCCATTCTAGATTAAAAACTTGTATGTTTCATTTGAAGTTAACTAATATTGAATCCAATTCAAAGTTATTTCATGATATGAAATCATATGTAGTTGATTGTTTGCTCCTATTGGAAAAGACTATGTTGCGCCATGTAAGGGTGCATACTGACACTATCCGGTGGCAAATGTTCCTTATTTCTATAAAATCTTGCATCATTATATTCTTGGCTATGAAGCAATCTACAGAAGTATAGAATGGTTTTCTTTGATTTAGTTATTTTCTCGAGGCATGCATGGATAATACCTAGGAGAAATTTTACATTTTAGTATTTTTATGCTTTATTTTAGAGTAGATACTTTCTATTTTCATAAAATGTTCCAAAATTGATGAATACATGGAGTTTTATTACAAATCTTTCAATTCCATGAAGTTGTTGAATGCTTAATGCTAAATCTTCTTGAATGCATGCAATTAATTTGAGTTTCATGAAATATTATTGCAAATATTTTGATTTCATGAAGTTATTGATTGACATGTGAATGATCAAACTTAGATTATGTTTCTATCTTTTAGATACGAACCAATTTCTGACAACTGTAGACCCCTTGTGTTTAACAACAATATCACAACGAACCTTGAGTGGACCTAGTGTGTCAAAACCTGGCGTTCTCGAGCCTTGGGATCAAGCTAAGATTGCCTTAGATTTAGGTTTTCCCAGTGGATCTTTCAAGAAAGGTAGGTTCTCGTGGTACTCTATGAAAATTTATCTGCTTGTTGGTGTGCATGTACAACATCCATGTCAACAAGTAGTACTCATAATTTCATCAACAAAAATTTGGCTACTTGTTTAAATTTTTTTATATGTCCAGCTTCAGAGTTTTAGGTATTGATTATATATGGTGGTACTATTAGTTGCTCTAGAAAATTCCATAGCATTAAATTATCAATGGGAGATTGTCACCTTGATATCCTATTGTATGATATCTCCATGGGTGCAATAGATATTGTTTTGGGAGTACAATGGATTACTACATTGGGAACAATTGAGATGAACTTCCAAGAACTATTCATGATATTTCAATCAAATGAAAAGGTAGTAGAACTAAGAGGATTGAAGGAAAAATCCCCACAAATGGTAAGCTCTCATCAAATGCAAAAGTTACTTTAGAAAGGAGTTGATGGATTTGTGGCACAATTATGTTCATTAGAAGTCTCTCAATTTAATGCTCCTACTGATCATCTAGATTTATAGGCAATGATTGATCGTCACTCAGTAGTTTTAGGAGATACCTAAAGGACTTCCCCCTAAGAGGGACTGTGATCATGCCATACAACTAGTTCCAAGGAGCCAACCACCCAATATCGGCTCTTATGGGTACCCACATATATAGAAAAGTGTTCGATAGAAAAAATTGTTGAGGAGATGCTAGAGGTAGGAATTATCAGGCATAGTTAAATTGCTTACTCCTCACTTGTGGTGATGGTGCGTAAGAAGGGTGGAACTTGGCACATGTGTTTGGACTATAGAGTGCTCAACATGTACACTATTAAAGATAAGTTTCCTATCCAGTCTTACCAATGCACCATCTACAATTTAAAGTTTGATGAATTCCATTTTTAAGAAATTATTGAGGAAGTTTGTATTAGTGTTCTTTGATGAAATATTGATTTATATCAAGACATGGGAAGAACACTTGCAACATGTAGATCAAGAATTACAAATACTCAAAGATCATTAACTCTATGCTAAGCCATCCAAGTGTGCTTTTGATCTTAATGAGGTGGAGTATTTGGGACAAATAGTTTCACATGAAGGAGCAAAGATGGATCCTAAAAAAATTAAGGCTATCATGGAATGGCCTATTCCAAAAACCATTAAGAAATTGAAGGGTTTCTTGGGATTGATGGGATACTATAGAAGATTTGTGAAGAATTATGGTCGTATAGAAGCACCCCTCACAACATTATTGAAGAAGGATTACTTTCATTGGAATGAGTCTGCTAATGCATCATTTGAGAGATTAAAGGAGGCGATGTGTACAACTCCAGTGCTTTCCACTCCAAACTTCACCAAGGACTTTATTATGGGATGTGATGCTTCAAGAAATGGTATAGGAGCAATGCTCATGTAGGAGGGTTGACTAATTTCTTTTGAGAGTAATCAATTAAAGAGTAAGAATTAACTCAAACCTATTTATGAGAAGGAAATGCTAGCTATTATTCATGCAGTTAAACAATGGAGGCCTTATCTAATGGGTAGGAACTTCAAGGTTAAGACAGATGATGATAGCCTAAAATATTTTTTGGAACAAAGATTATCTTCTGAAGAGCAACAAAAATGGGTCACTAAGATGTAGGGATATTACTTTGAGATTGTATATAAGAAAGGGAAGGAAAATATATTGGCAGATGCACTTTCTAGGAAGGATGAGAAAGATTAATCCTAATTGTGTGCTATTTCAATATTACAAGCAAATTGGGTGGAAGAAGACAAAGAAGAGTGGCAAAATGTTGTTGCTACAAGTTATCTCATCCAACAATTAAAGAGTGATCCTAATAGTTCAGATAAGTTTTGTTGGAAGGGAGATACTCTTTGGTATAAAGAGTGATTGTAACTCTACAATAATTCCACTCTTAAACACAAGATCCTCACGAAACTTCATGAGTCTCTATTTGGTGGTCATTTAGGATTTTTGAAGACTTATCATCAAGTTAAGAAAGATTTTTTGGGAAAGGTTAAAAGGTGATGTTTAAAATTTGTGGTTGAATGTTTGGTTTTTCAAAGGAATAAAGGGGAAACAATTAAGACACTAGGTATCTTGCATCCCTTAGCTATTCTTAGCCAATGTTGGGAAGAGGTATCCATGGACTTCATCATATGGCTTCCCAAATATAAAGGTCATAATTTCATAATGGTAGTAGTTAATCACCTCACTAATATGCACATTTCATTGTATTATCACATATTTTTACAACAAGTGTAGTGGAAAAAGCTTTTTTGGAGAATATAAAAAAACTACATGGTACACCTAAGGTTATTGTCAGTGACCGTGATCCTATCTTTACTAGTCACTTTTGGAAAGGTTTAGTCTCACATTGTTCGGGTACTCAATTAGCTCATAGATCTTCATACCACCCTCAATTAGATGGAAAAACTAAGGTTGTAATAAGTGTTTGGAAGGATATCTACATTGTTTCACTTCAAAGAAGCAGTCTCAATGGGTAGAGTGGCTACCACTAGCAAAATGATGGTATAACACTTCTTTTCATAGCTCATAAAGAATGTCCATTTTTGGCACTATATGTATATCATCCTTCTTCCATCACATTCTCATTGAAGGTGTCACCAAGAGTTCAGGCAGTAGAGGAACACTTGCTTCATCAACAATGGGTACTTTCAAGAATTAAGGAGAATTTAGGCATGGCACAAAATTGAATGAAGCAGTAGGCGAACCAACATCATAGTGAAAGAAGTTTTGAAGTTTGGAATAGGTCAGTTGAAACCTTATAAGAAAATCTCACTAAATCAACAAAAAAGAACAATAATTTGTCTCCAAGATATTATGGTCCATAGCAAATTTTGCAAAAGATCGGTAGTGTTTCCTACAAGCTAGAATTTCCACCAACAACCAAGATACATCTAGTTTTTCATGTTTCTTTTTTGAAGAAGGTAATTGGGCCTAATATTCCAACTCAAACAATAATACCAAAACTCGATGAAGAAGGGAGAATCATATTGGAACTAGAGTGCATCCGTCAAACATGCATAAAGAAGCTAACGACTAGAACTCTCACTAAGTATCTCATTCAATGGAATAATTTACCTGTTGAAGATGCCACATGGGAGGATGAGGTGTTCATTTAGAAGAATCCACAATTGAGTAGCATTAAGGACAATGATTCTTTAAAGGAGGAGGCATTTTATGCCCTTAAATATTGTTATACATTAGGTTATGAATAGTCAGCTTGTGGCTATCTTAACTCTTAATTTCAGTCATATTGAATCATCATTATATTGATATTTAGTTATTTAGGTTGTCCTAAGGCTTATATAGGGCTATCTAAGTTGGCCTAGGTGATATCCTAGGCATAAATAGGTATATATAGGTGGTAGTGAGTCTTATTTCATCATCATATTATGAAGTGTGTTCTCATTAGAGATATTTGGAGGTTTTCCCCTCAAAATGGCTTTTTTTCTCAGTTATTATCAAGTATTTGTAAAATATTTCATATCATATTCTTCTATTGTGCAAGTTATTTGATTACAAGAAGTATTTATCCTAAATGGCCTTCAACTGTGAATGCATGCCTTCAACAATATAAGATGCATAATTAAAACCCTTGTTTAAATCCTTATGTTGCACATCAACAAAAAACATCATCATGTACAATGACATCTGAACCTTGCAATCCTCACCTAAAACTTGAAACAAAGTATAGTAAGTGTTGACAAAATAGTCCTCAAAGATTTCATAGTTGAAAGGTTCAACTTCATCCTTTATGAACTTGACAATTTTTCATTTTGAATCTCTTCTCCCTTGTTGTGGTAACCATATAACTCTATAGCTATGCTTGTCTTGGAATAATTCTTTATTAAGCGTACCAAAGTCAATAGGCACATTTAATATGACATTGAGGTTGAAAACCTTAGTGATATAGTGTTTGTTTAGGTGCAAAAGAACACCCCCATGTCTATTTTGATAATTCTATTTTTTTCATCATATCTCTTAGCAATAGCTCTGATGAGGTCAGCATTCACAAAAAAAATGGGAATTACCAACTTCCCAAATTCATACATCACAAATTGGAAATAAGCCTATCTAATTGTCTCCTTCTATACCCATACTCAAATAAATTTCATCCTTTTTGAGGGATAGTAGCATTGTTGAACAATCCAAATAACTAAGAGGGGGGGTGAATTAGTTATCCCAAAACAAATTTCTTAACTTTAATTAATTTGCAGCCAACATAAATCAATCATATAATCAACAAACAAAAATGAACATGAAAGCTCAAATCAACACCTTGCACAATGAACACCGGAATTTACGTGGAAACCGAAGAAGGGAAAAACCACATAGAATGCTAATTCTCAATTATAAAGCATTAGTTAAGGTGACACCGGTTAAGGTGATTTTT